>JAQQAE010013517.1:0-12722 GCA_029823295.1 Pseudamia nigra | reverse complement strand
GGCAATAATTTTGACTTCAACTATATCTGGTATTACAGTACAAGTCATATGATCAGACACAGCTTCTCTTTCATCATAATGATTTTTTTGGATTATTTTCAACATTGTAAATCATACTGAAGACATCCAAACTGTGAAAGAATGTGTATGGAATTATGTGCTAAACAACCCAGAACATGTTTTATTTTTAACCATCATTCCCTCCCTGAGGTGCTGTAAATTGGTGTTTTCAGAGGTTTATTGTTCTAATAAGCTTATCCTCTGCAGCAGAGGTAGCTCTTGCACTTCCTTTCCTGGGAAGGCCTATAATATAGATTTGTACAGTAGTTGTAGTAGCACTAAAACGGCTATTGACTCTGTGCTCACCCTTCCTCTGCGCATATCAATTGATTGTCAAATTGACATTAAGCACACATTAAGAAGTCAATGATCATCTTAAATATAAAACATGTTCAGGGTTTGTTAACACATTTTGTTGACTACATAATTCTATATGTTTTCTTCCACAGTTTGGATGTCTTCATTGTTAGTGTACAACGCTGAAAGTAATTAAAAGGAGAAGGTGTGTCCAAACCTTTGTCTGGTACTGCACCTTCACCTGTTCATGTCAGTTGGTAACAGCTACACATCGCTCCCCGTTTTCGGCAATGTGTAACATCAGAGGTTATGTATTTTTTTGCATTACTCATACTATTTATTTAACATAAAGAAAAGTATGACTATACTATACTATATCTTTGTCCTTCAACCTTCAATATGTATTTCCTCAGTGTTAAAATTAGTTTGATAGACTGTAAAAGTAAGGAAACAGAGGTCCTGTGTGTGTCTCAATGTCCTTCACCCTGAAATCTTTGGGCACTTCTACTGATCACTGCCGAGTCTATTTAGTGCACCTTCAATATAAGTAGGTAGTAGATGTGTTGCAGCAAATTTTGTCTTCCAGTCTAACTGAGGATGTATACTGTGCTGATGTAAAGAGATGGATTTTAAAAAGTAACGAAACAAAAATCTGCTTCAAGAGCAAGACTGTGAACTTGATTCTCAAAGCCAACAGGCTAATCTCACCTTAAAGGTTCAGTTTGTGATATTTAGTCACATTGAGTAGTGAAGCTGCAGATTTACAGATTTAAATCAACTTAATACCCTTCATGCTGTCTTATGGTGGCCACAAACTATGTGGCAGTGTTTGTTTTGTTCATTCTGGGCTCTTCAGTAACTCAGACATATCAGTTACTGTAAGTTGCATTTTGGAAAAAAAATATGCTTTTACCTTTGTGCCTACTTTGGGTGACAGGTTGTAACACAAAACATTCCTAGACATAAGCTACAGTAGACGACTAACATCACTACACTGCAGGACTGAACATTATAGGAGATCCTTCATCCCCACCACCATCAGGTTGTTCAACACCACCAGCTGATGGCAAACTGAAGACATCCTACTATTTGGTCTTTCTTTCTTTCTTTCTTTCTTTCTTTCTTTCTTTCTTTCTTTCTATGAGCTAGTCAGATGAATTTCCCTAAAATTGATCAATAAAGTTTATTTAATTCAATAACACACTTTTCCATGACACTGATCAGACTACCGCTACTAGCTTTGTTAAAAAAAATTGCTATCGTCACCTCTAACTCTATTTGTTGAAGGAAAAACTTGACATTTTAACACATAATTCAGAAACGATCTTTTTCTCTTGCATGCAGTATAGTTATATTACAGAAGTCAATACCTCGCTCATTCTTGTCTGATAAATATGGAGCTCAGGCAAGTGGAGATTAGCTCCGCTTAAAGGTGAGATTCAACAGGAAACATTTAACCTGCTAAATCCCTCCATTAGTCTAATGTCAGAATAAAAACATATATGTTTCCCAAAATGTCAGAATACTTGTTTAAGAGAACAGAACATTATAAATGAATGCCATCAGTAATATCTGTCCATGTAATATCCATTTAATTTAATTAACCAGTACACAGACCAGCATCACACCACTCATGTTTATAGAATTGAAGGGTCTTAAGTGTTTATTCTTACACAGCCAGAATAAGCCAACATATTTCACTGCCCATCTGACACATGTTTATAAAGAGACTGCAATCACAGAGGTAGACAGGAGGAAAGGAAGAAAAAGACAAGAAGCAGACATAGAGTAGACTCTACCTTAAACACAGATAAGCCATTGTTAACTGAACCGGTGTTTGTGTGACAAGGCCAGGCTGGAGGCTTTGTGACATATATGTCGATTATCCTGTGATATTTGTCAGGCTTATCAGCCTTAGGGCACACATTGGTCATTCTTTCAATGTGTTATAGCTCTATTTTCCATTATCTTCTTCATTCTGCCTCAGTCCTGAACCTATCATTTCATACTGAGCCTCAATCCTTCACCCATCACTACAGAGTGGTATGAAGTGAAGAAATTGTAACATGGCCAAAGTTCATCTGTTGAATACTTTTTCCTCCCCTTATGATGATCAACCATCCTGGGCAAGTTGCTCCTACACAGGATACTGTGAGTTTACTCCATGGTACCATCCCTGTTCTTTGTGTGTATAGTACATGCAGAGCAATGTAAGAGCACCATATAGACAAAAGGCATTTTAGGGCACTGGAAGATAAATTCAAAGCGTCTACATTATCAACAGTCTTCAAACAGACTTTCTGCAGCTAATGGAGACGGTGATTACCAACAAAGCACAGGATAGTTCCCAAACTGAAATCTCCTGGGGCAGCTGTTGAGACTCATAAGGCTACGGAGTCTCTATCTCGCTCTCTGTTGCCTGTGCTATTTCAGAATCAAAGTGCTCATCGTTCATCTATTATTCAATCTCTTTCACTCCACTGTTTCTCTTTCTGTTTTCACATACACCATTTAGCCTCAGCCCACTTGGTGGAGCTATATTTAGGGCCGAACCCGGATGAGGGCCCTCTTGTATCTGTTGGGATTCTTATTTTTCTATTTGCAGGCATTTTGGGGGGCCTGAAAAAGTCCTGAAATTTGGCTCGGGCAAAATGTAAGATTTGACGGGTTTCAATAAGAATTGTTGCGCAACACCTTAATGGTGCCACTCAAAAATTGAGCATATGAATACCATTTTACCTGGGTGAGGGCCCTCTAGTATCTGTTCGGATTCTTATTTTTCTATTCACGGGCATTCTTGGGGGCCTGAATATCAGATCAAGGATTAGGCAATATCAGATCAGGAGGGTCCTAAACCTAAGAGGAAGTCCACCATCTGGGTCATTTCCAGAGATGCAGGATGAGCAAATCACATCAAAGGTGGCCAGATACATCATAACATCTTGGTGATAAAATACTGTGAAAGTTAGGGAACTTCATCAAATGTTGTTGCCATGACAACGCATTCCTCACTATGAAACAGGAAGTTCTGTTTGAGGGGTTAGAAAAGCTTGGATAGTCCTGAATATTGGCACGTGTAATAAGACAACAGTATTTTGCTGGTGGCTCAGTAGCACCTTTACAAAAATGAAAAATTCAGCCAAGGTACCAAGATTTCTCTAGACTTACCAAATTTGATAGGCTTATGTGTCTGTTGAGGAACACAAAAAGCCTCTTGGAAACATATCCTGAAGGAAGTCCACAATTTTGTTTTAAATATGTTAATTTTGCTCATGTATTGATCATTTCTACTCCGCCTACAGACTTTGCCCTAGTTGCTTAAAACTTGGTCAGTGTGATCTAGGGATCTTTGTGATGAAAAGTTATCAAAAGGATGCACTGAACCCAAACGATGTGGACATTCAGGATATCTTGCAATAAACAACAAGTTGTCATATGTCAGTGACACAAGTTCATACATGCACCAAACCATCCTTACTGGATCATAGCCATACCCTAAAAATGTAATGTCAAAATCAAAGCACCACTTGCTTGTAAAAGGAATTCAGCCTCATGACACAAACATCATCTTATAGACTTAAAACTTGCAGAATGTGTTCTACAGATCACATACCATAGCATGACACTCAAGGCGTGTGATTTTCGTTCTGTTGACTGGACTGGAAATATGGTTTGAAGATGTTTTGCTGCATGGGTAGAGAAACGTCTTCAAACCAAATTTCCAGTCCAGTCGACAGAAGGAAAACCACATGCCTTGGATACCATGACCTGGAAAACTGAGAATCTTCACAGACACATAGCATGACACATATTGTAGGTGTTATCTAGTGCCACCTTGCGGGAAGGGTCATTGGTGCTAAACTATGTTGTTCTGCATCCTAAACTGCTTGTTTGCAGCCTGTCCTGAGTTGCATATAATCTTCTGACTACATCCCCCTTGAGTTGCATGGGAGCACGAGGGCCTGTATCTAACTGCTTGCAGTAACCAGTTATTTTTGGAGTTTTTAATTTCCACTGCCCATGACTGAGAAGTTCCCTTAAAATGATATATTTTTTCTTATCTTTTCAGTGGAAACAGCTGTACAGAAGGATTTCATATTCACCTCTGCTTCATTTATATGATTCTTATGATGCACTGGTTTATGGCTGCAGCTATCTTCATTTTCATACCTAAACAATCTACCGATCACAGTATATGTGAGTTGAATTGTGTTGCTCTTTTTTAAATTGAGTGAAATTGTTGTATATTTAAGACCAAAGATACATTTTCAGATTTCTGCAAAAGACTAGAATGAATTCGTAAAACCTTTAACTTTTTCCTTTACAATAAATGATATAAACTCAATAATAGTCTTTATATTATCTCACAATCATCACCTACATCCCTCTACAAGTGTGCAGTGAATGTACTTGCAAAGACACTACCCTCTGCCTGAATTGTCTTTCCCCCCCTTTTTTTTGCTGTGTTTGAAACATGTTTAGTTGTGAGTTTGCCTGTCTACATAATAACAGGGACATTCCAATGTGTGGGAGGAGCAATCACAAAAGACTCTGGTAGCATGGCTTTTCTTTCTTCTCAATTCTCTTTCTCCTCTATTTTAATGCAGGTGTATCTGAGCAGCAAACATCAGGGCAAAGCATACACACAGGCCCAGTGCAGACCTGCCATTAACATGTGTATACTAAATGCAGATATAGTATTAGGTGATTGCTCATGATTAGAGCTCACTTCCCTACTGCAGACAGCATGTAAATAAATCAAGGCACCTGTTGTCTAAAGCTTTCAGTTCAGTTTAACATGGCATGATTGTAATGTTTCCTTGTTAATCTAATTCACTTAGGAGGCAGCTTTTAAGGTGGAGTGTTGTTTTGCCTGTTACTCACTGCAAGAGTTGACAGTGTGAATCAATACACCTTAAATGTCAATATCACAACATTGTAATTTGTTTCATTGGCTCTCTTGTGTGATGTATGCCTCAGAGATAATACAATCTTGGGGCACTTAAAATATGTTTACTTTCTACTAGATTTTAGAGTAGATACTATGCAGTATATCTGCACACATATGAAAACTCTGGTCTTTAGAACACTTAAATTAAATTTTGGAGTGCTTCATTCTGTCTCAGGACACATTCCTACTCTCAGACTGCTAGAAGAACATGAACATATGTTTTCTGGACAGCTAGTCTGGATATTATTAGGTGATATGGATAGGTGTCATTAGACAGTTATTAATCCGTAGACATGGAGTAGTACATGCCTGCTCCACCTGCCACAAGGGATGGAAGCCCTACACTACCAGTCAAAAGCTTGACACACACCTCTTTCTGTTTTTTGTTAACTCCGCCAAACAGGTTGTGTGGAAAGCTAGAGTCTGGACTAAGAAAGAACATTTAACTTTTTACATGAATCTGGTTAAAAGGGCATTTTTTAAATGTTTTTTCATCACTTTCTTTAACTTTGCGAGAGGGCATTTTTTACATATTCTGTAACTTCTTAGCAAATAATCCATGGATCTTGGTGAAAAAAGAGACATTTAGGAGAGGGGTTTCTATGAATTTATCCAGTTTGGTGTGGTAAAAACCAGGATTTGGCAGATTCTGATATATTTCTTTACATCTGTTGTGCAGTAACAAATAGGGCCAGAGTCTTGAATCTATCAACAAAGCTGATGTAATGGGAAGTGAATGAACAGTTTTGGCATATCTATGATATTTTGAATTTATATTCAATCAAATATGATAGATCTCTGAACAGATCCAGAATTATTGGAAGAGTGCACCATGGGTTTTATGGTCTTGGCAAAGGTCTGTGCTCTACTGACTACCAATCTAGTTTTATCCTTTTCAACATTGTACATTGTAGCAGCCAATAGTGTAATAACAGCCAATCATGTAACAACTTGCCAATAATGAAATAAAGTTTTGTGCCAATAACATAACATTTTGCCAATAATGTAATAAGTAATCACATGATTGGTTTGGCATTAAAAACATCCTTTGAAAATGTAGTAACCCTAGAAAATAATCACCCATACCCTCCATAATTATGTTTGTAAGCAACAGTTTGAGAATTATTTGTTCAATTGCTTAGATATGTAAAATCATAATTTCTTGTCAGTACCTCTGTTGGATATTGCATTGTCAAATTAATTTACCACATTTTTTTTTAGAAAATATTTAACATGGCATGACATCATCGGTCTCATCAGACATTTGTGTGTCCATGTCCTCTGCATTCCAAAATGATGCTTTTGGTTGGTACATACATTAATATAATATCCAAACTGTGAAAGAACATGTGTGGAAATAGGAAATAAAAAGTATTAGACAAATCAGAACATGTTTTGTATTTTAGATTGTCCACTGAGACTGTTCAGATTGACTAGGATACATTTCTAAAGGTAATATGGCTTTGTACAGTACTTCCAGAGGCACTAATTGTGCTATTGACTCTGTATCCACTAAGAATCTACACAAGACAGCTAATGGTCTAAAGTGCATTAAAGTCAGACATGGCGCAAATTGTAGTGCTGTCTATCATGTTGGCAAACTAGCAAGCAGCTGATCATTCGTGTTGGACACAAACACAAAATTTATTGTATAGTAATATGTCCTGTGAAAAGTGTGGATGAAAAAAGTCACAACTTGAATTTCTCTCTTTTGAACTTCTTGTATTTCTTAAGATTTTATACTTCTTATGCTTGTTTGTACATGTGACTTAGCATTTCTAATTGAATGATATATATATTTTCCTTGGGGGCAACACGGTCGTGCAGTGGGTAGAACTCGTGCCTCACAGCTAGAAGGTCCTGGCTTCAATCCGAACACCAACTGGTGGGGCCTTTCTGTGTGGAGTTTGCATGTTCTCCCCATGTGTGCGTGGATTCTCTCCAGGTATTCCAGGTCCTCCCAATGCCAAAAACATGTACTAGGGGTTAGGTGAATTGGTGACTCTAAATTGTCCGTAGGCATGAATATGAGTGTGAATGGTTGTCTGTCTCTATGTGTCAGCCCTGCATTGAACTGGCAACTCATTTAGGGTGTACCCTGCCTTTGCCCCAAGCCAGCTGGGATCCAGCATCCCCCCAACCCTTGCAAGGATTAAGGGATAGAAAATGGATGAATATATTTTCCTTTACTAACAAGCAATTTGACTCAAATCCTGGTCACAACATTCCTTACAGTAATCCCTGTATGAAGATCAGATCATGCTTTCCTACTTATGGGAATGTAAATTTCATTCCACTACCACCTACAAGAAAAGATGCAGATCATGTCAATGTAAGCTGAGGGATAAGGGTTGTTTTCAGGAAATAAATACAAACACAAACATGGAAGCATCAAATATTTTCAGCCGGTTGTTATTGCCATGGACAACACTGACAGCAGAAACACTTTTTACATCATACTCTCTTTGTTTGGTTGTGTTTTTCTTTGATGAAACTAATTATAACACAGCTAAAACACATCTCTGAGTGTTCCTCTTTGGCTCCAGTTTGTATTTGTAGACATTATCTACTCAGCATTCAAAGCTAATCAAAGAAAACATCTGCAGCACAAACATATCAGATCAATTGAGTTTGTTTCAGCTGCTCATCCCCCTCTTTTGTGACGAGAGAAGTTTCACAACAAAGCAATGGGTCTGTTTACTTCACAGTTAAAATGTACATGTGTACTGATCTGATTCAGTTGTATCCGATGTTTCTAATAATAAGAGCCTTGATGTTTTTGTACGTCACGAGCTGCAGTTTGTCCCTTTATGAGTCTCAACAGAAGCCGCCTGGTGACCGCTGCCTGCTGTCGCTGCCTGTAGTCGACTCCTATTCATACAGCACTGAAAGGGCATATTTAATGACCTCTCATTATCATTTCTCTCTGAGGAAATAATTTCCAAACTGTCTCTACTTTTCTGATTAGGCCTCCAAGGATTCCCCTGATGTCTTTTCCACTTCCTCCCTCTTACTTTGTAATGCATCTCAGTCCCTCGAGGTCTCATTTGTATAAATGCTTTTCATGACCCTGCTGTCCCCAAAGCATGTCTGCTGGTTCCCTATTATTTCCCAACACTCACCCACAAAACCTGCCTCATACTGTAGCATGTTCAACGGTTTGTTTATCTTCTTTTTTCTCTGTTCACAGAATGATACCTGGTCCGAGCTGTACTCCTTCGCTGTCTTTAAGGCAATGAGTCACATGCTGTGTATCGGTTATGGCCGCCAGGCCCCGGAGAGTCTGTCTGATATCTGGCTCACCATGCTGAGTATGATTGTAGGAGCCACTTGCTACGCTGTTTTTATTGGACACGCAACAGCTCTTATCCAGTCCCTGGACTCCTCCAGACGGCAGTATCAGGAAAAGGTGAGGCATTTAAACAAAATAACTTTATCCTTGGTTTTCCGCACTTTTGATTCTCATTTCCTCCCTTGTAGCTTCACAGTTGTTAAAACCATCTTATTCAACATTGTCTGATAGTATCACAGATCTTCTATAGTTTGTTCCAGCTTATAGTACTTAACAAATGCATCAGACCACCTGTCCTCTTTGTCTCAAAGACCATCCAGCATCAGGAAGTACTTTTAATGTGGACTCATTTTGAACAGGAGTGAGGAATTTAAAACCAAATTTACATTTTTATACCCAAATTTGAGCCCGCACACTGTCAGAAATGAATCAAACATAACATTCAACCACTAAAACCAATTTTTCTGTTTAGGAATGCAAGTAAATAACTTGCGAAAAATAATTTGGCATCATAGTCAAAAAATAATAATGTGCTTTAGTATTTTTTTCTTCCTTTTTTGAAACAGTAATTTTGAAAATTCATGGATAACATCAATAAATATATTTTAGCATTAAAATATAATTTTGATTAAGGAGCTTGTGTATACTGGTGGATTGACCATTGTAGAAAAAAAAGATTTTAGTAATTACCAATATTGTTAAAATTGAACAGCTGTGGCATCAACAATACATTGGGTTGTGGTCTAAATTGGTTAAGCACTGTATATTGAAATTGTAAGTTTAGTTGTACTTGGCTGCATTTTAGATGAAATGGAAATGAATTTTTGACTTACACAACTCCAACATAGAATTGGACACAAATCAGGGTCAGGGTAAATGTTTTCGTATCAGCCAATATTGTTAATTAGCACAATAAATGTCAAGTCATTATTTATTTCTGCTTTAAAGTGAAAGGTGAGATGATTAGCTTCATGCTGCTAATAACATGACGATATAAAAGAGGCAACAAGACAAAATCAACCTAAAGGATAAAACAAGCTGAAAATGGCGTAAAAGACGAGACAGGATGTATCAAGACACAAATAATCATAAGACATAAGCCCTGAATTTGTAACTTGGTGCATATTTTGTTCATTTTATCTGACAAAGGTGGATATAGTTTTAAAAATGTTGTGTCTGTGTCTGTCCCTGGTGTGGCAACACCACAGTTTGAAAGTGTCTGAACTAATATACTTAAAATGTGTCATGGTTATTGACCACCTAATATTGTATCTCCATCCTGCCACCTATCAATATAAGTGGCACTGCTGCTTGTAGTAAACACAAAACAATTGAAAATCACAAAAAACTTCTGCTCTTTGGTGACAAAATTATTACTGAAATTATGATTGGTCAAGCAACCTCGAGTTTATTTTCATTTTGTGGAAACCAATATAATAAAACACAACAAGAGTTCTTATTCAACTGATGAAATGACTTTTAAAATGATTGTATGTTGTTTTGAACTCATTTTTGGCCAAAATATGACATGTCATTCAAACAGCACAACATCCAAAACTATGTCAATGACAATCTTTTAAATATACCTAAATGTAATTAAGCAAAACAAAAATCAGGCACATCCAGATTTTTTTTTTGGGGGGGTGGTTCAAGTGGGGCACTGTGTCATGCAGGATTTGGTGATATCATCCATGTGCAGTACCCTGAAGAATGCATTTGCATCAAAATAGCATCAGTTTGCCATGTTTTATCTTTTGTGATTAATTTAATTACTAAAATTATAATGTTAAAGGTTTAATATGAAAGATAAATAGACCTTGCTATAATGACACAAGGGAGGGGCACTGTATAAATGCAATACAGTATAAAGCCTCAATCTTTTATTCTTTATGGAAATTGGCCTCTCTTTTGTACAATAACTTGATTACAGATGCAGTCTACAATGTTGGCTAACTAGCTACTAGCCGATCATTCATGGCGGACTGGTATAAATAATTAAACAGGCATCCTGTCAGTCACCTTGGCTTACAGCCTCACAGTTGTCAAGCTAGTTTAAGATTGATAGAGTTTTCTCTTCTTTCCCTACGTCTTACTTGATACAAACTTTATCAGTGAGGGTTGTGGATTGAAGGAAGGAACAGTGACTACAGACTCCACTTTCAGCTCTTGACTTTTTTATAAATCTCTGCCATGAACAGAATCAGAACAGAACAACACGGTACAGCACTTTTTCTCTCAGGTCTATCACTCTGCCCAAAGTAAATAATCACTACAAGATGTGTTCAAAATATAGTTCCCTGCAAAATAATGTTCTCGTTTAAACATATAATCATGACTTTGAATAACATAATAATTGCGTGTAATAATTATCTCCCACCTCATTGTATTAATCAAATTAAAGTATGTGTAAGTTACATTCTTGGAAAAGTAAATCTCATCTTACGTCAGTATGTCTGTTCTTTTCTTACCTGTACCAGACGTTGAAGGATTCTGAAATGCAGACTGTCTCTCCTCAGTCATCCTGTGGTTGGATAAGGCACAGTTGATACAGTAGCTCCAGAGCAGCTACTGCTGTGACTGTTTTCAGCTCTGAATGTGAGTGAGCTTGAGCAGCTATGAGATCGTCAGCCGTGTTGACTGACAGGTTGCCTGTCTAATCATGTACCATAGACCATGACAAACCATGAGCTACTACCTAGTTTGCCAGCATCATTTATTGCACCTTATGTCATGGACGAATGAATGTCGTATGCAAGACTGTGGATGCCTTGAGCAACCAAAGTTACAGCAGACAGATGTAACCGTCGTCAACAACAAAACAATAACAAAGCTGAGAAGACGACAGACCTGCGCCACACTATCATTAAAATTTACAGATACAAGGGAAGCATCAAGCCATGGGTGTCCAAGATGGCGCTCATTCATTCCCTAGTTAAAGCTGTTCAGTGGTGATGAAGGCAAAAAATTTTTTTGATTTCCACATTATTTCCATATTACGTGCCCCGCTGTACAGGTATGCTAGGGCTGCTGCGCAGGCATGCCAGTGATCCCCCCCACACCCCCACGCCTTCACACTTCAATGGCTGCTCTGACTGAGCACCACGAGTGACGTCACAGATTTTAAAACCTTTTTTAAAAAAAAACATTTTAGTGATTGAAAACACTTCAAAGCTCTGTGTTATAAAAGCTGATCATACAAAAAGTCATTTCCAACTCTTTTAGCAGCTGTAGGTGTCCTGTCAGCAGTTTTAGAGACATTTCATTGTGGTCCATGAGGAAAGTGCTTTCTGGGCCAGACTGTAATACTGGCGTCAGAATTAGTAATTATTGCTAAATATATTATAGTAACAGTATTTATCATTTTATTGCACAGCCCTAATCTGACATGTTTTCTATTTGGAAAAGATTTAAAAAATACAGTGTGAGTTTGTGAATGAGTCACTGTGAGTCAATTAGACTGAAAATGTTCTTTAATTAATCCTTTAAGCACAGCAACAATGATACATTTAATTAATTTATGCATCTTTCTTCCTCTTCTTGTGTTTATTTAACCTCACTGGCTTTAGCTATTTTACTTGATTACATATTTGGTGTTAAATAAATGGTAATTTGTTAGGCTGTAGCCGGGTTTAATTATTATACAATTAATTAATACAATTAATTAATTAATACAATTAGGGTGAATTTCAAAATAGTTATGTAATTCATTGAGGTGAAAAACACAGAGCAGCCTGCATTGTATCCACATTTTTGTCTGAGTTTGTAGAACTGTTTCTGCTGTAAATACTTCATGGTTCCCCCTTTTTTTTAGTACAAGACCCAGTAAAGAAATGTGGCATCTCTTTTGGGCTCACGTGACAAATATCCATCACAAACTGATGAAACATCTCACGCTTTTACTGTAAAGAAATCTGCCTGGAAATTTGGTTTGAAGACGTTTTGCTACCTATCCAGGAAGCTTCTTCTGTTCAGAACTGGTTTTCCTTTGCTGTCTCTAAGGCTATGAGTCACAAAATTAATCACAAGAGATAAAAATATGTCAAATTGATGCTATTTTGATGCAAATGCATTCTTCAGGGTACTGCACATGGGTGATATCACCAAATCCTGCATGACACAGTG
>JAQQAE010013516.1:0-12722 GCA_029823295.1 Pseudamia nigra | reverse complement strand
GTGGGGACAATTTGAGCCTCCTGAAAAGTTGGTAGTGTTTTGTCCCTACCGTCCCTATGCAAACCTACGCCCTTGTTGTAAACTATATAATAACAATAACAAATTTGTAATTCACACGTTTCGTGTCATGAGTTATGTTGATTCTACTGTCAATGAATATGGCATTCTGTAAACTGTATTAAAACTATAAATTATTTTGAGATTTTAGAAGAAAGCTAATTCTCCTTCACATGCTGTTTCAGTTTTAGGATTTCTGAAACTCATTTAAGATCTTTTAATAACAATTAAGGTCTTTTAAAGACTAAAGGATTCTTGGCGAAACCTGGCAACAACAACAGCTACAATCTACTGGTCAACTTGAAATCAATCTTGACTGAGATTGGGCTAAGACAATTCACAGTCTTTGTCTTGCTTCTAACTAAATCAATATTTTCTTGGGGTTAGAAAAGATTCAAACCACAAGTTCAGAGATATCATTAAACTGTGCATTAGATAAAATATACATCTATCCACTTTCTGTGAAATTCAGCCGCCTAAAATGAAGGTTCTGTTAGTGCTATGTAGAGAAACATAACTGTTCTGGCCTCATCACAACACAGAATCATTTGTATGTGTACCTATTTGAAAACCTCAGTTGCCATGACATTGACAGGTTTTGGACCCTTGTGTCAGCCTTGGAACCCTCTATCTTTTTCTCAGTTTAAGTGGAACTCATTACAACACTTCAATCTATTCTGACACAGAAATTCAGAACGCAGTCAGAGTGTGCATCTACTTTATTTGTTTCATTGTATTGGTGTCGACATGTCACAAGGTCTCGCATGTGATTGACATGAGCTAGAACTCTGTGATCCGGCGGAACGACCCGATTCCAGGAGAGGCTGCTCCCCAGTCACTGTGCTGCCGGTACTCGCCTCGCTCCAACAGGTACTGGTGCCCCCGGTAGTTGGGGAGGTCGTAGAAGACCCAGACTCCGTCGCTCACCACGCAGGAGTACGCTTCTCGCACCTTGTAGGTGTCGTACAGTGAAGGGCAGTCATCAGAGCACTCCACCATCTGCCCACCGAAGTCTGGACGCTCATAAAGCCGTAGCTTCCACGTACCTCCACAAAGCTGAAAAGACAGAATGGTGGTGATAACCAAAACTAACCAAAACCACCCAGAACATAAACGTGTTCCAGGAAGTAAAAAAGGATTCTAAAAATCTGCTACAAAATTTACCACTTCAAGATGGCTACTAAATCCTGGTTAATTCTGCAACAACAATGAATATGTAAACTTCTAACTTTTCTCACCTTTAACTCTTTAAACTCATGAAAGCTAAAGTGACATTTACTACAAATTCTTCAATGGGATTCCTGTTTTCAGGTTATCTATTTACACTGTACATGTTCCTATTACATAAATAATTAACAAGAATTCATAAATAAGCAAGTAAATGCTTGAAAATGGTTAATTTGATCAATTTCAATTTCAGTTACTGACTTGCCAGTATGGTTGCAACCAACTCTGATTATTCTGTTTATTTTTTTCACAATAAATCAACTGTTTGTTCTATTTTGATCAGTGTATCTCAAAATAATTGTGAGTGTACTGTAAAAGGAGTGAAGAACAGTGGATGGTGTGTTGAGGCCAGCGTATACTCTGTGTTTGTAGCCCCCACTGATTAATGAGGAGCCCAAATGGTCACAGCCTCAGATCCTGCGTTGGATGGGTTTCAAACATGTTAGATTTTCATCCGATCACTGCACTACCAATCTGACATGGAGCTAGTACACACCTTTGACTACTTCAGAGGATCTGCAAATTTGGGAATCTGACTGGAAATGAAAGCTGGTTGTACATTTTCACACTGTGGACAAAGCCAGATCCTAGTACTAGTTCTGTGTCCAGTTAATGTGTATTTTAAAAACTTGAGTGACAACATGTATTGCTTGTTTTGAAGGCTGTTTGCCTTTAAAACATTGTTGGCATACATCTTAGCCAAAGCAGCTGGTTGCAGATTGATGCCAAATATGTGGCTATTGTAAGCTTGTTGAGTTTGTTGCCCACAGAGGTCAGTCCTGTGCTCTTGTGCGTTCCTGTCAAGCTGTCCACAACATTATAATAACCTAGATACAGTACCAAAAGTAAAATCTTTTCGATGTGAAGATGTCTTACATTCTTTATGGTGCGGCAGGATTTGACACTGTCACTAAAGGCCATCCACTGCTGGTTGTTGGCATACTCCCTAGGACTGAGGATGTACTGGAAGCCCTTGTAGTTGGGTTTCTCATAAATCACCCACAGGCCACTTTCCACCCGGATGGAGTTGCAGTGGTTGAAGTACGTGTGCAGGTCAGCACAGTCACTGCTGCAGTTGTAGCAGCGACCCTGGAACTTATTCTCCTCATAAAATGTGATCTAAGACAAAAGTAACAGGTGACACAAGCTCATCATTTTGTAACTGTGACAGTGTAAACACATCAAAATTTGACACGCTCACAATGTCTATCTTACCTTCCCCATGTCAGTGAAATGTAGACCTCATTCTTTGCTGCTGCCGCATCTAAGTATTTATCGATAAACAAAATGTGCAGAGTGTGGACAGTCTTTGATACCCAAATGAGGTAGATTTACATATCAGCAAAACGGTCTGCAGCTGTTTGATTTGCCTTTGTTCCAGTTTGATGATGACTGTGTATCAAACACCTGGAACAGTGCAGCCAGACAGTGAAAACAAAGTGCTCAGCTTAAAAAAAATTCAATTACAGTAATTTCTGAGGTTTCATTTTTTTCACTGCTTCTAAATGCAAATTAAACAGTTTACCTTCAGACATGTACTGTCTATACAACACTGCACACTGAATTACTATGGACAGTGCTGTATATCTAGTTACCCTGACACATAATCCCTGATACACGTATTGCATCACTTTGCTCAATCTGAGTTGTACAAATGTAAATGTAACATTACTGCACTTTAACTTCTCTATTAATACAAATAATTGTGTGCAATCTAAACATATAAATAGCTGGACTTAGATTTACATGTGTGCACTATTATTATTACTTATTTATTTTCTGTCTCAGTCCTGTCTGCTGCTGCAACTCAAACTTCCCATGTGGGATAAATAAAATTTGTTCCTATCTTATTTTCCCTATTTTGATTTAATCCATGATAAAATTCCTAAAATTTTCAGTTTGCAATTTTGCCACAATTAATTATTTAAATAATAACATTTATTAATGTCAGACTTTCAGAACTGGCAATTTGATCATATTAGCTTCATCACTCATCCTACAGTATGTGTGCTGTGCCCACAAAAAAGTCCAAACCAAGATCCAAATCAAGGTACCATATTTTTCGGACCATAAGGCGCACTTAAAATCTTTTCATTTTCTCAAAAATCGACAGTGCGCCTTATAATCCAATGCATGGATTAATTCTGTTTACTGATCTCAAACCAAGCTGCACTGCTTGATGGATTGAGCATTACGGCCACCGTAGTCACGAGCCTCGCGGAGTAGTACCGTATTTGATTCAAAGTAACAGCGGTAGCACGCGACATGCAGATCACTACCTTTCAAAGAGGTCATTCTTGCTGCTTCCATTTTGCTTCATTTAATGCGCCTTAAAATCCAGTGCGCCTTACGGTCCGAAAAATACAGTAATTGTATCGTTCATGGTATACATTTGGTTTGGTTTGCGCCCACAATCAATTCTTGGCAGGATTCTGTAACTTCCTCGGATTGTCTCGAATTTCAAAGTATCCAAAAATCTGAATTTGGTTTGGGCCAAGACCACCTCAGCTGGTTGGTCTGTGTTGTGGTCCAGAAGAGCTTTCACATGTCCACATTAAGTCTGGATAAAAATGAAAAGTATCAAACAGACGAGGCATATATGAAAGTGTATTGACACACAAGCACCACTACTTGTAGGACCACCTGCCACTGAGTTTTTGTGATCACTCCTGTTCGTCTACCTGTTAGCTGGATTACACAAAAAACTACCACCCTAACTTCATCAAATGTGGTAGAAGTGGAAGAACACAGGCCAAAGATGACAGCTATGAAATTGCATCATTACTGTCTTTTATAAGCCTCACTGATTTCTCATTCTTTACTGGATCTGGTGGAATTCGCACCGAACATCAAAGAAACTCTATTGATGCGCATACGGATGATGTCAAATTCATCAAATTATTAGTCCCCTGAAAATGGAATTTTCATTTGCAAAAAATATATATTTAAATTTTCTTTCTTGAATCCAATTTTTAAAATATAATTCTGTCATACCCACTCATTCATAAATATGCCTGTCTTCTTTACACTTGACTATGAAAAGATGTCTAAGATAAAATATTATACTGCACTTGCTCATGGAACAGACTATTTGAAACAGAATATTTTTCCAGCTCTGGGCCACGTTTTCTGTGACCTGTTGTGCATAAGATTAAACGTTGTACAGCCAGTTAGGTCAGGTGAACTGCCTCCATCTGTGGTACAGATGTTCTATGAGTGCCTTTACTGCTAAACAGTATTAGCTTTGGTGATGTGTATGCAGAGACTGGATAACACTGGACCACTAAATAGAGACGACCCCCCATTGTCACAGGACATTTTAATGGTTTAATGTACAGTAACTGAAAGTGTTTTTAGTTTATTCCAGCATGGAGTGCATGAAACACATTATTAATTTAGTAAATGTTTGGTTAGTGTTAGACTATCACTGTCATGGATTATTGGTTTGAAACATATTATGTGATCTGTTTGCAGGAGTTACTAGTAGAAGGTGCTATTCACTGGTAGTGTTACATTCTCACAGAAATGTGCTAAGACATGCTGTATATCAGATTGCTTTATTGATCTGCCAAGTAAAGTTAACAGGAGTCCAGGATGCGCCTGATTGAGCTGAATCTTGTCATGTTGCTCAGTCCGATGTCTCGGAGGTTCCTGTACTCTCCAGGCCTCAGGTACAGCATCCGGCCTCTGTAGCTCGGCTGCTCGAACATGAGCCAGTGGCCCTCCATCACGTTGCAGGACTGGCAGTCCGACATGTGGAAGCGGTCCATCGTGTTGTCACAGTCCTCCATCAGCTCGTACATCTGCCCACCAAAGTTCTGCCTCTCATAGATCCTCATCCTGAAAGGGCCCCTGTGCTGCAGGGTCAGAAGATAGCTTTACTTTACATTTTACCACAAAATAATCACTATGATCACACTTTTAGGTAATGAGAATGAATAAACATGCACAAACTACTGTATTGTACTTTACTCAGCTCCTGAAGTCATGATTGTCAAATCAAGCTTTCAGAACAGTGTTATTAATATTCCTCATTTTTAGCTAAACAAGTCCAAATATCACTTTTGAAATAAAGTTTGGATAAGTGTTCATGTCAAAGCTACTAGCACATTTAGTCCAATACATCTTAAAAGCCTTTAAATATACATTCTGTAACTATCCTAGGCCAAAGGACAACCTTGTGGATAGAAGATCCCGTTCTCTATGCCGACACATGTAAACTTCCCTTGTTATGCGAATGTTGGACTCCGGACTAATTGCAGAAATGACAAAGAATGAGCCTCAACATTTTTTTTGCATGACTGTGTCATAGATGCACATTTAACTTCACAGTGCACTACTGAGTCCAGCAGGGACAACTGTTGTCTTGTGCATTGGCAGTTTAACAAACCAGATATACTGTGCTGCTTCTGTGATCTCATTCTTTGGATGAACATTGAATGTCCGTTCACCTACCTGTGGGATCACACGGCAGGACCTGATGCAGTCGCTCATGCTCATTCCCATAAGCCGCTGGTTGTCTGGATACTCCCCCCTTCTCACCAGCATCTGATGCCCCATAAAGTTGGTCTTTTCGTAGACCATGAAGAGGCCGCTCTCCACCCGGCAGGAATTACACCTGCTCAGGTAGGAGGTCAGCTCAGAGCAGTCACTGCTGGTCTCATAGGAGCGGCCCTGGAAGTTCCGTTCCTCATAGAAAATTATCTGCAAGAAAAATATGTGTTCTGCAGCTCAGATGCTTCACTTTTACAATAATAAATTTTTTTTTAAATTGTGTTTAGAATTGTATGTTCAGAAGATTTGACTTACCTTGCCCATGGTCATGATATTTGTGAGCTTATTTCAGATGCACAGCTTCAACTTCAAGCCTTTTCCCTTTTTATAGATTGCACAGCCATAATACTTCCGCATGGCTTGTGCTGAAATCTTTGAGTCATCATTCTATATTGTGGCTTAGTGTAGTACCACAGGGTGGCAGAGTTTTCTCTATGTCAGAATCTGCAATAGTTATTGTGGATTCAATATTGGCATTTATGTTGGCTTCCAGCTAGTTCTACTACTTAGCTCCTATATCAGCTGTAAAAAATGCAAACAGAGGGAGTATCGGACAAAAAGATGACATGAAAAGGTTTTGAGGTTATGCAGAAAGTAGATTACATTGTTGCTTCCGCAAAACAGCAATGCTTTGACTTTGTTATAAAAATGATGCATTAAATTAAGTCTAATATGGGGATTGTTTTGGTTCAGATCTGTCCCGAGCTGACCTCTCTACAATTCATTCAACATACAATAATGACTATTGAGGCCTGCTGTAAAAAAAAAAAAAACGCATGAACCTTGTGATGAGTCATGATATTTAACACAAAGGTGTGCAAAGTGATCTGCAGCCAATATAAAAGGTGCTGTCTGGTATCATGCATCAACTATAATAGTCACTATGGGCAGGGTAACATTAATGCAGCACTGTATTTACTTCTTGTTGGATACTGTAAAATCTGTGCTGTTAAAAAATGTAATGGTTCAACAAATACCATATTTTGCAAAGTGGTTTTGACAGCAACTCTCTCCAGGATCGCTTCTACATGTCGGACTGTCAGTCTTGAAATGTGATGGATGGCCACTGGCTCGTGTTTGAGCAGCTGAACTTCAGATGATGTACGTGAGGCCTGGAGAGTACAGGACCCTCAGAGATACTGAAACGAGCAACATAGGGAGAATCAGCTCCATCAGACACATCTTGGACATGTGCTGATTATAATAAACCTATGAATTATGAATCAGTAATTAAAACATTAAACACACACACATACTGTATGTATATTAAACGGTTTGGAGGATTCTCTGTGGACCAAAAGACTACACTTAGTAAAAGGGTACAGAACAGTACAAAACAAAAATTCTACAACAATCACTGCAACTAGTTACACTACTTTTTGAACATGTTGCAGCTCAAGGTAAATTTCTGTAAATGCATCATTGACACATATGTAAATGGATGTAAACACCTGTGCCAGTTCAGAAGAAATTAGCAAAGGTGTCCAAACATGCCTGCTTTTAGCTTAGAGATACAGTTACAACATACAGTGCACATGTTATTGCTACATGAGTTTGGCCGCATTACATATAAAATTATTTCTGTCAAATATTTCATGTCCGGTAAATTTCACAATTTTCTACACACATGATGGGATAAAAAAAGCATATGTAGATGTTAATGTCATCATACAGTATATTAAATAAATCAGGTGTACTACACATAATTCATAATTCATCCTCTTCGCTCCAGCTGGAGCACAAGACGCTGACAAACTTTCTCCAGCCATTTCTACCTTGGACCATCCAACTGATTTCAACACATAATTCAGACCACTTCTAAATGTGACTGTTCAGTTTTAATGTTTATACCATCAATAGTGATCCTGTGTGGTTTTGCCGAAGTGTGGTTTTGGGCTGGCAACCTGAACAAACCATATCGTGCTTAATGCAGCTCTGACTGCAATAAACAGTATCTAAAATGGAGACCATGCACTGTATTGACAGCATAAATGTTATACTATCTACTAAAGATTGTATACAAAACAACATCCTAAATCTAAAACACATTTTCAGGAAGCTGATTGCGGATGTTTTGTTTTTTTTTTTTTCTATAAAACTGGACAAAGTACCTTAATTTTCTGTTTGGACAACTCAAAGATATGATTACAGTATGTAGTTTGCTCCATAATTAAAGTGACTGCAGTAACAATGTTTTGATGTATAATACACACTAAACAGCTGATTCTGTTTTGATGTCACATGATGCATAAAAAGACCGTGGGCCAGTGGGAAGAACACCAGAAATCAAAGACCATCACCATGAGCAGAAAAGTAAAGAATGGTACAGTCTGCAGCAGCCAATGAAAGAGACAGAATCACATGCACATATGATAGTAACAGTCAGAGTCGTTGCCTTTGCTTACTGTTGTACTGCATAACCTAAAATACTGTATCTCATAACTTCCACCATGAAACAGACTTTGATTTGTGTTGCTGTGGTATGTTGTGATCAGAGTTCACTTTTCTAACATGGGATCCACATGCCTTCCTCTCTAGATCATCTTCTAAGAGGATGCAAACTTCCAGGGTGACTCATGAGTGCATCAGCAACTTCTCAGCGATCACCTCTCACCTGAGCCGATGCCGTTTGTCCCTGTAGTAACTGTGTGCCTGATATGAATAACAAGATGACATTATAAATTATAGCGGTAGTAGATAAAATAAATGAAAAGTGATTTAACTCACTGAAAAAATATACTGCCACAAAATATGGAAAAGTGGTGGGAAAGCACAAATGTAAAGGAACAGTGCCACAAGAAATTCAGTAAATCAAACACAAAGGTTCCTGACAGGAGCTAATTCCAAAACTAGAAACAACTCAAGTGTCAAACATGTCCACAATTTCAGTATGTCAGTCTTTGGTCATGAAAACATCAACACAGACAGTACAAGTTGTAATCTCCTAAAAAACAAACATTCAATTCAATTTTATTTGTATAGCGCCAATAAAAATCCAAGATTATCTCTAGGTGAATCAACATTAAGTGGACTTTGACCTTAGTTATATAAAATTTTTAAAAAGTTTAAAGCTCCTTCACTCATCCAAAATCTATGAAGAAGCCTCAAGCTTAATTTTTTTTTTTTAATTTTGAATTTATAAACAAAAACACAATTCAAATGTATGAACTGATATTTATTTACCAAAACAGGACATTTCCCTATTTCTAACAATTTCTTTCTGCTTTCTAGTGCAAAATTTGAACAGGCCAACTCTGATGACAGAATGTTTTATTTAAGGCCAGGAGAGTACAAAAACCTCTGACAGATCAACAGCAACCACTTGATGCTCAGCTCAGACACATCACCGAATCTTTAACAACTGTAATATTATTAGCAGGTGCTTTGTTTTATTGGAATGAATTAACTGTCAAAGTGAATGGCAAAAAAAGCCTGAGTCTGAAAATGTGATTGATGCTTTGTCTGCACGTAACATACTGTACAAATCAAAGTTTGTAAATTTGCCTCTTTTACTTGGTGATGGACACAATAAAAATTATTTACTGCATGTTGATGGATTTTATTTGCAAACATAATTTATATATAGTGAATAAAGCACGACATAATTGAGACAGATTTTCACTCCTGTCAGACTCTGACATAGTGCCTAGCTGGTTGTGTGCAGCTCCTAAATAGAACAGCACAGTATCCCAAAGAGACTGATTTTCAGAAAATGAGTTATTTTAAGCATTAATTCAGGAGTTCAATATACTGTTTGGTCACATTTTGTATCAGGTGATGCCTTGAAACTTGCAATCAGTGAGCCCATGTTCATCTGTGCCTGGTGTGTCTTTGAGCTGAATCACAGCAGCTACAGAGGCTTGCACCATTTGTCGGACGTGGAATAATTGAACATCTTCCATTGTGTTTTGTAAGGAGAGGAGCAGCTTCTGTGGAGAGCCAAGCCAGTGTTCACTTTCCAGGATCTCATGACACCCCTCTAAAAATATTAGAAATGTTTGCTGTTTGCAGGTGGGTTCATTTTGTTTTTTCTTACATTGTCTTTTTAATAGTTCTAGACATCAAGTGCATTTTCAAAGGGGAAATGAATGCATGCTCAAAGAAAAACAGCTGATTTGCTTTGTTGACCATGCAAACAAAAAAAATAATTTGTTCTACCAGAAAAAGCTGACGAGCCTGGTTATTGTTGTGAAACACAAAAGCACAGGTCATCCGTGGGTTATAAAGGCAGCCTGGAGCCCACAGCTGCTACAGTGTCCAAAGTTAGCTGACACAATGGCGAAGGTAAGAGTGGGTGTTTTGATATCTTTTGTGCTTCTGCATACATACAATATGTGGATTACTCAACCAAAAGAAATGGTGACTCTGGAGGTGTTACAGTCACTTTGTCATGTGGCAAATCTTTTTTCTTAATATCAGCTGCCAGATAAAAGTTCCTGTGATTGATTTGTTTTTAGATCATATTGTACGAGGACAGGAACTTCCAGGGCCGCTACTATGAGTGTGGCACTGAATGCTCTGATCTGCATTCCCACTTCAGCCGCTGCAACTCCATCCGGGTGGACAGTGGGGCCTGGATGGTCTATGAAAGACCCAACTACATGGGCTACCAGTACTTCCTGAGGAAGGGTGACTATCCAGACTACCAGCGCTGGATGGGATTCAATGACTGTGTGCGATCCTGCCGTGTGATCCCAATGGTGAGCCCGAGTTGCACAATTTGAGTGGAAAAAAACTATGGAGTCAAATTTACTTTTCTTCATGAAATGGGTACTAATACATCACTTCATCTGTTCTACAGCGTCAAAGCTCTCATAAAATGATGATCTATGAGGGCTCCGAGTTCGGAGGTCAGATGTTGGAGCTGAGTGATGACTGCCCTTCCCTTTATGAGCGCTTCCACTACAATGACATTCACTCCTGTAATGTGATGGACGGCCACTGGATCTTCTACGAGCACCCTCACTACAGGGGACGTCAGTACCTGCTGCGCCCTGGTGAATACAGACGGTTTCATGACTGGGGAAGTATGAGTTCAAGAGTGGGGTCCATCAGACGTATCACTATGTAAGAAAACCTCATGCCCTATCACTGTGTAAAGCACTCTCAATAAAAATCAATGTTTTCTTAAATCCTGAGTTGAGTCATTTCTTGTATTCCTAAATGGAAGGGATTTGTTTAATATAAGGTTAAACAGATTAAGCATTTCAGAAAAGCAAAATAAAAATAATTTCCCTGCACAAACATGTAATAAAGACAGACAATATTGATGTGTTTTAGGTAAAGGCAAACACTTACAGTTTAAATCTAGCATGCTTTTATTGACAATACTGAGAGGAACATCAGAGAGTTCTAGTTAAAGTCGGTGATTCGCCTGAGTGAGCCGATCCTGGGACTAGCCCCGCCCCAGTCGCTGTACCTTCGGTATTCTCCAGGTCTCAGGTAGTAGGTCCTCCCCCTGTAGTTGGGCTGCTCGAACAGCAGCCAGTGGCCGTCGACCTCATGACATGAGTTAATGTCAGACATACGCAGCCTGTCCTGGACGTTGGGACAGTCGTCATAAAGCTCCTGCATTTGGCCGGACATGTCTGGTCGCTCATACAGTCTGATTTTATAGGAACCATGGTGCTGCAAGAACATTCACAAGTCATATTTGCTTAGTTTAGACTTAATATAATTGGTACTGATTGACAATACAACCAATCCAAACAGATGTTTGTAAATACTGTCTGAGAAAATGTCTGTTTCTGCTTGCAGACTGAAGCACATGGTAATACTTTTCTGCAGATGAGTAGAAAACTCTCTTGGAGATTTGAAAGTGGCTGAATCTTGTCGGATAGGTTTCTGTTTTATCATATTTTGAGTGTTTCACCAATTCACTTATTGGCCGTAGTTTATTGTTCTGTTCTGAGTCAATATATGTATAAAGTAATATAATACAGGGAGATTATGGGTATATGTTTATGTAAATATACTGTGCTGCTGCACAGTTACAACATTTCTGCATAATGTTTGCTTTCTTTCTCTAGCTTCACACTGGAGTACAATAAAGTAGAAAAAATTACTTTTACATTCTGTCTTTATTTTACTCACCTATTCCTCTTATGATTGTCTATTTATCTTTATTGTCTATAAATTTATTTCATATTTATCTCCCTAAATTATGGAACTATTGTGTCAGTGTGCCCAGTAGGATCAGGAACTTTTGACAGTTTCTGCACTGAGGCTTACTGCTGGAATCATGCGGCAGGAGCGGATACAATCGTTGATGCCAATCATGCGTTGGTTGTCTGAGTACTCTCCTCTGCGGAGGAAGTACTGGTGGCCCAGGTAGTGGGGTCGCTCATACAGCATGAAGCAGCCGCTCTCCACACGGATGGAGCTGCAGCGGTTGAAGTATGGATGCAGGTCGGCACAGTCACTCATGCACTCATGGTGCCGACCCTGAAAGTTTCTATCCTCGTAGAATATGATCTGTAAATGTTGCCAAAGCACTGATTAATCAGATAGTCCTACAGTAAAAACATATGTTTTCAGAATAATGTCATCACAAACATGAAAGCTTACCTTTCCCATTACTACAGTGGTGAGACCAGACAGTCACTCAACAACTGCTTTCTGTGTTGCTGTCCTTTTATATAACGTTAACAGTGATGGCACAGCATAAAGTGCTGTCATCCACAGGGGTTTTAGAACACAAATCTGGTTATGTATGTGACAAACTGGTCCAATGACGACTTATTGTTGTTCAGTTTTCACAGGTTCATCACTATTGATCAAAACATACAGTATGCTACTGCCCTATGGGCAAGGGCGTAGGTTTGGTCTCAACATTGGTCGGGACGATATAACAGCATAACCTGCATGTGCACTTTTTGCTGGGG
>JAQQAE010013515.1:0-12722 GCA_029823295.1 Pseudamia nigra | reverse complement strand
TCTTGTTCATGTTGTATTCCTTTTCAGTCAGTTAATTTTTTTTGTTTTAGTCATTTGTTTGAATTCTTATTTATTTTGTGGATTATTTTGTTCAGTTTTTTTATGTTGTTCATTCTTGGCTTTTTTAAACTTCCCTGACTATTTTGTTCAATATTGTTGATTATCTTGTTCAATTTGTATTATTTAATTGTCATTCAGTTAATTTATTATTTTATCTATTTGGGTGAATTCTTGTTCATTTAGCAGATAATTGTATTGAATTTTCTCTTAATCTTGTTAATCTTGCTAAGGTTTGGTCATTTTCTTCACAATTTTGTTCAGTTTGGTTGACTTACTTTTCTTTCATTCTCTTGTTGTTTTTGTGTTCATTCCTTTCTTTTTTGTTTTTTGCATCATTTTTCCTTCTTTCTTCTTTATTCATTACCTTGCTACAGTACACACACACACACATACACCCCCCCCACACACACACACATATATAAAATACACAAAATAGTCATTTAGGTGACTATTTTATTCATTTTCTTGGTCATTTTATTGATTTGCATTCAGTTAATTCATTATTTTAGTCATTTTCATTTTGTGGATAATATTGTTCAGTTTTATTGTAATTTTGTGTCTTTTTTTGTGTATTTTTGTCCATTTGATTTTTTTTTTCACTTTGGATCAACAGAATGATTGAATCGGTGTATTTCTTTTTTCAGTTTTATCTTAATTTTTGCTCATTGTTTAGTTCACTTTTTAAAATGTCTTAAAGCATGCGTGGTGGTACATTTGCTATGTGTTAAATTATACAAATGTAGCAAATATAAAAGGAAAAGGCAGTGTGGCAGCTGTGTGTAAAGTGACAACTTGACACCTACCAGCACCTGTGATTAAACACACTCTTTCAGTTTACAGTCACCATTTGTGATTTCACAAGCAATTCCATGCTGTCAGACAGTTCCCCAGTAGTGACAAAATTTGCAGTCAGATGAGAAATTGGGAGATGTATTCATTTTTAATAAGTTAATTTAATTCTTTTGTTTTTAGAATGCATACTTTAAATTTCAATTCAAGATATACCAGATCCTTCATTTTACCCTGTTCATAACCTCCAGGGCCCGTATTCCTAAAGATCCTCTCAGAGTGAGTCCTATCTTAGGCTAAATACTTCTAGCAAGGAATTTTTAGCCTTCAGAGTGATTCAGGAGAACAACTCTCACCAAGGACTGAACTAAAATTTTTATCCTAATGAGGAGGCGGAGTTAACCCCGTTGTTAAGAATGTCACATGATTTAGAAAGGTGTGATTAATTGATCACACCTGTTTTTTGCAGTTTTTCAAATTTCACTCAACACAATTTATTTTCACTCATAGAGTCAGTCTTTGTCTTCATTTTCATTAACTGTAAGCATTCATCCTCGTAATTTTTCTTCCATTTTCTCTTTGCATCAGAAACTCCGGAACTTCTTAAAGTCCTCCTCACCACTCCTAACAGTTTGTCACCTTAGGAGCTCCTTTAAGGGTTAAAATGTTCTATGAATCATGTATATCTTTCCAAGGATCTCCTTTTAAAAATTGCTTAATTATGGATATGTCTGGGCGCCTCGGTAGCTCCTCTGGTAGATCACCTAGTAGTCCACACCCACATGGCTCAGGCCCAACCGCAGAAGCCCAGGTTTGAATCCAGCCCACAGCCCTTTGCTACTTGTCACGCCCCATCATAAGTCGTATATATTATGGACAAAGGGACTGTGACGTCACCCATTAGTTTCTGAAGGGCCGTTTTGAGGATAATCGACTTGTCACTTCCTGGTCGGCATCTTGGAGCAAAAAACAGGATGTAACCATATTTAGATGAACGGCAGCGGGGCTTATGGAGCGTTCATGCCAGAGGACTCACGGGAGAGCTAACATTAGCCTCTATCTTACTGATGCAGTAAAACGTCACCACGCAGTGTCAAACAAAGTTATATCACAGTGTTGTTAGAGTTAACACTTACCCACAGCTACAGTCGAGTGTATCTCATGTATAACTATGCCCATACTGAATAAAAGGAAGATACAAAGGTCTGAATCGGCCCGCCTTTGCTATAGCGAGCTGCTGCTATAGCGACATGTCAATCAAACCCCAGCACAGCAATCATTTGTCAGATTATTTGCCGTAATATCTTAGTAATGAAGCAAAACGTTACAGATGGACCATCACATTACATATTAGAGGGTCCAAATAAAACGTTTCAGACCATGATGACCCATGAAAAAAATGTATTCACTTAGTATTTTCAGATAAAAGTCACATGTATCTCTATGGGAAAAAACCTTCTTGGAGCTGGACAATTGATTCCCCAGTAGCCAAGCGGTGGGATTACAACTTAAAGTGACTTTTGCATTGGCCTCACTAAACAGCCCCGGTTGTTGCCCCTTGCTCCCCATACTCTTCCCCCCCATTTCCTGTTTCTCTCACTGCAACTATCAGTAAAGTCTAAAATGCCAAAAATAAATCTTAACTTAAAAAATGGGCGTGGTCTTCAGTAGGAGCTACTCTTTGCACTGAGAATCTTTAGGAATACAGGCACTGGTTTTCAGCCCTGTATCAAACGGGCTGTATCGTGAACTGCTGATGACCTTATACTTTCCTGTCTATGCCATGGATATTATTGTGGATATTCTGCTCAAAATGCCCTACGACTTGCTCCCTGCTGCACATCTACTGCATGGCTACCTGCTCTTTTCAGCAGCAGTATGCTATGCAGTATGCTACATATGAATTTTAATACTACTGTGTGGTCACTGTGTGCTTCCTGACAGCTGTTGGCAGATTTTACATTGTTTTAAAAAAGGAAAACTCTGTCAAATCCTTAAAATTGTTCATATTTGAAGATGCTGGTGGTTGTTTCATTTTAGCCTCAGCTGCTTAGTAGCCTGCAAATAATCAGTATATATCCAGATATTTTTGATTATTGTACTGCAGATCTTTTATTTACCACCTGCTATTTGCTATGTTTAGTCAGAATCAGTATGGTGGAAGTAAGTACGTGTTAACTACAGGCCCTGGAACATTATCCCAGGATTTCATAATGATTTTCTTTCCTCCTTTAAGTGAGAATTTTGATACTTCAGCATTATTTTAGAGCCCTCTCCCTAAGACCTAGAATAATAGGAATACTAGGAAGGGCATGAGACCTAATTTTCACAATATATCTATTTAAAGGTCCTTATGAATATGTTTTGTTGTTGGATTTAGGGTTTATATAAATCCTGTGATGCAGAATAAAAGCTGCAAAACCTTGAACTTGTTCAGTCCTGCCTGTTCTGAGAAAGTCACACAACAAATACCAGTGATGGCATTGTGACTTGTGACATCAGATGTGATATCTGGTCATAGTGCTCCATTCCCATGACCCAATAGCATTTTAAACCTGACAATGTAAATATAAAAACACCACAAGTTGGAATCAGTCATAGTCAAGTTTGAGCCATTGGCCAATACTGACATTTTTCTCCCCAGAAAATTGCGAATGAAAGGGCATTAGTTTATGTTTATAGTCACCGTGTATGTCATGCTCCCAGGTTGTCGGATCGGTCTGTTGTTCAGCCAATCAATGTTTTTCAAGAAATCAAAGCATGTGTGGCAAAGAAACAAAGACTCTTGGAAAACCAAGAAAAAAATCACATACATCAACTCACAAGTCTTTAATAGACAAATATTGTATATGACTGACAGGTGAAGTGGTAATAATGTCAATGATCATATTACAGTGACACCTGTGAGTGGGTAGGATATATGAGGCTGCAAGTGAACATTTTGCCTGAAGTTGATGTATTTGAAACAAAAAAAAGGCTAGCGTCAAGATGTAAACAACCTAGACAAGGACTAAATTGTGATATCAAGACAACTGGGTCAAAGCATCTCTAAAACTACGGGTCTTGTTCAGTGGTCCTGGTCCTGCAGTGGACAGAACCCCATGAGGAAGGAAGGACGACTGGATCTCAATCCAGTAGAGGAGCTAAAGGAACAAAACATTACTACCACATAATGTTGTGTAGGTTCCTCTTTTTGACACCAGAACAGCTCTAACACAAGACATGAACTCTACCAGACCTCTGTAGTAACTGGCAGTACATTACACATTAGACTTTGTAGTGACACATACTTTAAATCCTATCCAGTGTGAGCTTGGGCCTTCATGAACACAATTCACATCAACACATTTTACAAACACTCGGTTGGACTGAAATTTGGTTGTTCATCCCTAGACCATTTTTGTTGGGGTACTATCCACTGCAGAGTAGAACACCCAACAACATCTTAAGTTTTAGAGATGCAATGACACAGTGGTAATATTTTTACATGTGTATTTTTACTTACTGGCTCTTTAGATTGAAAAGGTTGCCAACCGCCATCTTATGTGTATATTTAACACACTCTCTTCTTTTGATCTAGGTAGTTTGTGATGAAAACGGCTCCAAAGGTTATGCTTTTGTCCACTTTGAGACCCAGGATGCAGCCGACCGCGCAATTGAAAAGATGAACGGGATGCTTCTAAATGACCGCAAGGTGTGAGTGTCTGAGTGTCGTCTACTAGGGTTTTAAATTACATGAATTACAGCATTGACAGAGGTGGCTTTAAACATACAGATGTAGAATTTGTGTTCCTGTTGATGAAAATTCTGTGTCTGATTTATAAATATGACCTGTTTGATTTTCCGTGTCTTTTTTCAGTTGTTTGGGTTTGTGTGTGAATTATAATATGACTAATAAGCTTATAACCTCTGAAAGCGTGATAACAAACTAAAAACCATCTTTAATCCGATCTCCTACCAGCCGCATTCTCTGTTGCCTCATTTGTCCACTTGCTGGTCACCCATCTTCGAGTGCTTGTATGTGTGTGTGTGTGTATGACCACGCTTGTGTGTTTTAGTGATGGATCGAATGCAGGAATGCAATACGGGATGGCAGAAGGGGAGAGGTCCACATGGCAAGGTATATAAGCTCATTTGGTCCTCTCAGCTTTCCTTTGTACTGTGAGACTCTGTTCCTCCATTCCTCTCCATCCACCTCGTCAAGTTTTGGACCAAGAATTGCGATGGTTGTCACTGTGTTGTCTAGCATGCCAACATCCCTGCCTGCTTCTGGGGAAGTGAGCTGCAGCTAAATGTTTCTGTTTACCTCCGGAATGATGAGTCACATGATGATCTATAGCAGTCTTGGTGAATGTTGTCTGTTTTTGTAAATGAACGTACTTTTATACGCGACTTGCTTGCGTCAAACCTTTCTCACTCTGTAGCTGGGAACATGGATGTCCTTTTGTATAGATTGGAAAGTGAAAAGAAAAGGGGGTCCTGATTTACGTTTTTCACCTCAAACAGAACTGTTTTGTAAGAGTGTGTGTTGCTGCTCTTCTCCTCCCTCAGGTTTGTGGGACGTTTCAAATCTCGCAAAGAGCGGGAGGCTGAACTTGGTGCTAAAGCCAAAGAGTTTACAAATGTCTACATCAAGAACTTTGGCGATGACATGGATGATGAGCGGCTGAAAGAGCTTTTCGACAAATATGGTAAATAATAATAAATTTTATTTACAGTGTATAGCACATATAAAAACAGAATTTTTAGGCACAGCCAAGATGAGGAGTGTCTGGTTTGGTGACCTCAGGATCTCGCCCCAGAGTCTCTTTCCAGGTCCATTCAAAGACATGATGGTAACAGAGTAACAGGGAGCATGGTGATTGGTAATTGTAAAATACCACATCAGAGAGCTACATGTGAGCAGTCCGCCTTCTCTAATACAGGCTGTCAACTCTAGAACATGTTGCCAACTGAAATCAAATTCCAGATATTAAACTGTTTACAACAAAGGTTCAGTGTTGGCTAAATAAAAAAAAGCTGTACCTATTAACTTTTTGTGTCCTGATGGAGGTTATACTTAGCATTTAAAGTGTTATATTTAATAATACAGTGTACACACAGTTATGTATTCTAGTACAATGTGCAGTGCAGCCTTAGAATGCTTTAAACCATATTGTGCTGATTATGAGTTATATTTTTGTATTGTGTATTATATCTTTAGCATGTTGATCCTTAACTATGTTACTGTGCTGATTATTTTTGCACATATAAAAGTTCAGGTAGGGACAAGAGTTGAAAATGAGCAATAGCTACGTATAAACTCTCTTTACTGCACATCAGTTGCGTTCATCGATACTAATAAATAAATAAGGTGTTACGATAAATACATGCAACTTCTCCCATGCAAACACACCTCAGTTACATAGACATATGCCTTATGCATTTTCAAGTAATTGCACATACGAGTATGACATTCATTGTACATATTGCACTAAGATTTGAGGTCAGCATTTAGTTTGATGATGGCTTCAGGGTAAAAGCTGTTGAGACATCTGCTTGTCCTCATTTTTTGAGTCCAGTTACATCTACCTGAAGGCAGCAGTTCAAACAGATGTTGGTCTGGATAAAACGAGTCCTTTAAAATGTTCCATTTGTTGATTCGTTGGATCTATGTTAAAGTGTATCGTCTCTATTCTTCTCTAATCTCAGATTCAATTTCTTTAGTTTTGTAAAATCCACCAGATATGTGGGTTTTTTTCTAACCTGTTCAGGTAAAACACTAAGCGTGAAGGTGATGACAGACCCCAGCGGCAAATCCAGAGGCTTTGGCTTTGTCAGTTATGAGAAACATGAGGATGCTAACAAGGTAATTTAGCCTCATGAAGATGCGTCCTATCCATGTTAATCAGTCTGATTGCGCCTCTGATCAGTCTGTCTTCATTCACAGGCTGTAGAGGACATGAACGGCACTGAACTCAATGGCAAAACTGTGTTTGTGGGCCGAGCTCAGAAAAAGATGGAGAGGCAGGCCGAGCTGAAGAGGAAGTTTGAGCTACTGAAACAAGAAAGGATCAGTCGTTATCAGGTCTGCACAATCAAAACAATCCTGTCAATCATGATATATTTAAAAAACGATGATTTGTATCATTAATGATTATCTTTGGTTTTAGGGAGTGAACCTCTATATCAAAAACCTGGATGACACCATAGATGATGAAAAGCTGCGTAAAGAGTTTTCTCCATTTGGATCCATTACTAGTGCTAAGGTGAGAGACCTCAGACATAAGTAAAGTCATTTCATTCAAGCAGGAATAGCCTTGCACTTATTGTGAAAATGAGCAAAAATAAGCAACAAAAAGAGCAAAAATATACCAAGTAATCAAGAAAAGTGAATGAAAATGAAAAAAGCTACAAAATGAATAAAATAATCAAGAAAATGAGCAAAATAAACAAGTGAAAGAAACATGTGGCAAAATGAACTTTAAATGAGCAAAGTAATTGAGAAATTGAAGAAAATAAAGGTGATGAATGCAACAACCAACAATGAACTAAAAAGAAAACTTACCCTAAACTGACAAAATGGTGACTTGTTTTTACAGTGTACTAAATGAATCCACATATCATAACATTTTAATGTATTCTACTCTTAAATGTAAGGAAATTACCTATATAAGAATAAAGATTTATCTCATTTTAACATTGCACTGAATTAAAATGAACAAAATTTTCTAAAAATGTATGTAAAAAAATAATCAAGAAAATCAAATTACCTCAATAAATTAACCCAAACTGCCAGTACTTATGTAAAGCCAGAGACAAAAATGCTGCATATCATTTAAAGTAAAATGTTTTATTGGTCAGGACAAATGCACATATTATTGATATTGAAGGGGATGAATCTCCCTTTCCCCCCTAAGATTTTCACCTATGTATATCTATTTAGGTAATGCTCGAGGAGGGTCGTTCCAAGGGCTTTGGCTTCGTCTGCTTCTCCTCTCCTGAGGAGGCCACCAAAGCTGTGACAGAGATGAATGGACGTATTGTTGGCTCCAAACCCCTGTATGTGGCTCTGGCTCAGCGTAAAGAAGAGCGCAAAGCCCATCTCACCAATCAGTACATGCAGCGTATCGCCGGCATGAGAGCCATGCCAGCAAATGCCATCATTAATCAGTTCCAACCAACGAGTGGCTACTTCATGCCAGCTGTGCCACAGGTGAGCAGTGTGTCTCAGGTCTAAAATTCAATTTGAGGAATTTTAAATGTGTAGGGTGCAAAATGTAGTGGTATTAGTGAAGTTTTAAGATTACAAAAACACTAATGTCACCTTCTTATCCAGTGGGTAAAAGTGAAGACCTCACCAGAGTTTTGACCTACACTACTGTAAACACTTGATGGACTTTGTGGAAGGGGACTCCGTCCCTCTGTAGACGTGACTTATTCTGAAGTAATTTTTTCATTAACTCCGCCAGGGAGGTTATGTATTGATGTTGGTTTGGCCGTTTGTTTGTTTGTCTGTTTGTTAGCTGCATTATGACAAAATTGCTGGATTGATTTTGATGAAATTTTCACCAGAGGTAGCCCTTGGGCCAAGGATGAAGCCATTAGATTGTGGATGTGATTGGTGTAATGTTTATGATAATATTAACAAAAATGTAAAAAATGGCCCTATCTTGCAATGTTAAAGAAAGTGAAAAATGTATCCAAAATCCACATCCTGATCTGGATCAGCTCCAGTATCTAATGGATTCATTCTTTACCCCAGGGCTACCTCTGGTGAAAATCTCATCAAAATCCGTCCAGTAATCCTGCAAACAAAAGGGCAAACAGACAAACCAACATGAATACATAACCTCCTTGGCTCATCAAAAAGTAACAGTTTGGGTGAAGTACAGCCTTGGTGGAGGTATGCGCTCTCTGAATGCCTTTATTCATTCATTGGTTTATTTTATAGGGGCATTGCACATTAATGAACATCTGAGACAACAGCAGATGTAAATATAACAAATGTGCAAATTTGCATTTGTATTTCCTCGGCAGATAGCAAAAAAAATCACAATTACACAAATAGGGAACTAAAGGAGCAGTACAATAGAAATTCAACATATTAACTATTTAAAGTTAAAAGTCACCCACTATTTGAGTTGAGCAATGACGGTAGGGTACATGGGACACCCCCTTATTGTTGGTAGCAGGCTGTTCCAATGTTTGCTTCCTTTGATAGAATGTGCATTTTGTCCAAAATGTGTTTTTCTGTGTGGCACCTCACAGTCCCCTCTAGTAGAGACCCTTCCCTTCTACCGATGTCACTGTGAGTCTTTGGTTTGAAAAACTCAGCCATGGGAGGTGGGCCAAATCCATGTAGCACCTTGTGAATAAAACACATTTAAAAATGTTACATTTTTCAAAGCTCAACATGTTATATTTAACTAAAATGTTGCAATGATCAGATGAAAGTGTTTTTTATCAAAGAGCTTTAGGGATTTATTGTGGGGTCATTCTGTTATTATGAGTGTATTTACAGCTCTTAGGGACCAACTCCTGAAACAGTACTCAATATGTGACAGGTTCATCAAGTGCACTTATTCTCAAGGAGTTAGAATAGAATAGAATACACTTTTTATCCCTTTATTGGAAAATTATAATTTCATACTATTGAAAATATATTTATGCATGTTATAGTCCTTATCTGCAAATAAATGCTTTTTCTATGTCTGAAAAAAATGTGGTCACATTTAGGATCAATCCAATAAAACAATATATTTCACTTAATGACAGGCCCAGAATAGGACCACATACTATGCACCCAATCAGCTGGCCCAGATGAGACCCAATCCTCGGTGGCAGCAACAAGGTGGAAGAGGTCAGGGTAAGTAACCAGCTGCCTGTGAGGCTACATCTGCCTCCGTAAAATATCTAAAGTGATAATTAGACTGCATGAGACCAGCTTTGTGTCTATGTCTCATGTTTTATCTGGGCTTCTGTCACTCCCAGGCGGTTTCCAGGCTATCCCCAGCTCGCTGCGTCAGCCGGGTCCACGTGCCAACCTCAGACACATGACTCCAAGCAGTGGCACACAAGGTCCACGAGGTGCGTTCACTGACCATCACCTGACAAGAATGACCCCAGTAGCTCACTGGCTCTGGAAAGTTAATGAGAGGACTGAATCGAGTTGTTTTATTACCGTATTGGAAAATGTGTGTGTGCAGCATTTGTCAGATCAATAAAATCATAACAGAAATAACATTAGAACAACACTACTGGACAGAGCTACTGTATTCCGGAAAGCAAAGGTGTAGGTTTCATTCCAAAACTTTGAATCTCTGAATCTTACTGAAATATTTTGAGCTTCAAACTTTATCACTGTCTGGTGAAGTGTTAGTGCATCAGTTTTCTCCTTTCTGTGTGCATTTATGAAGGGAACAAAATGGAATGAATGAACAAAAAGTGCGCAAAAAAACTGAGACCATCCCTCAAACCGTCCATTCTCCACCCCTTAAACCTCGCAAGGGTCGGGGAGACCACAGCAGATGTAAATATGTTGAGTTATACAAAGCTAAACTTGGAGCCTTAGGCCAAAGGCACAGTACGCTCTGGTTCATTGTAGAGCTAGTATATAGCAAAAGACAACCATTCACACGCACATTCAAACCTATGGGCAATTTAGAGGGACCAATTATCCTTAGTGCATGTTTCCAGATGTAAGAGGAAGCTAAAGTACCCAAAGAGAACCCACACAGACATGAGTAGAACATGCAAACTCCACACAGAAAGTGTGCACCTTCTTGCTGTGATTCAGTGGTGTTAAAATGAACAACAAAGCAACATTGTGTAGCAACCAAAAAAAATCCAATAACAATAAACAATTTCCATTGCTTTACCAAGGAATCAAATACAGTATACATCTATTTTTGTGAGAGATGAATCCCACATAATCCCATGAATTCTACACCTATATTGGAAGGTATAAAGTGTCTCTGGGCCCCTGTAGTCTATATAGGTACAGGGTGCAAAGACACTGTATTGAGTTGGACCTTCTTTTCTCCGGGCTTTCAGCTACAGGCCAGACCATGACTCCTCGACCATCAATGGGAGTCCCCGGTCCCAGGACCGTGCCGCCTTATAAATATGCCACCGGTGTCCGTAACCCCAACCCACAGGTGGTTCAGCCTATTGCCTTACAGCAGGTATGAACCCAAAGACCAATAGCATCCTCTCATATTTCCATCCAGTCCAGTCCTGTAAATGTCCTTTCTGTGTCCTACAGTCTCAGCCAGCTGTGCATGTTCAGGGCCAGGAGCCTCTCACAGCCTCCATGCTGGCTGCAGCACCACCACAGGAGCAGAAGCAGATGCTAGGTAAGAGTTCTCTTTCACAATAAGAGGGTCGTAATGCTCTGCAGGTTTCATTAGATGAATTTATTCTCCACTTTTCCAAACAGGGGAGCGTCTGTTTCCTCTGATCCAGGCCATGCATGCCAACCTGGCCGGAAAGATTACAGGCATGCTGCTGGAGATCGACAACTCAGAGCTGCTACATATGCTGGAGTCTCATGAATCTTTGCGTTCAAAGGTATCACATTTCATCATCTCATATGGTATGATATCTGATTGTGAAACTGATAGTAATCGGAACTGTGGAAATTAATAGGTCAAATTAGCTCGGCTGTTCATATATAGTCCACATAAATCCAGATACAGTGTATGGGCATTTACAACAGCCACAGGGTAACACTGACCCTTACTGAAACACAGTGGTACATTGGACAACGAGTTTAATCCGTTCCGGCATCATGCTCTGTATCCAAATTTCTCGTTGTCCGAAGAGACTTTTTCCATAGGAATACATGTAAAGCCAATTAATCCGTTCTGGACCCACGACAAACTCCCATATAAAGTATGTATTACACACCCCTACGTGCACATTTATTCATTATTATTATTTGAAAAGGAAGTTATATTAATTATCTGAAACGGAAATTAGTTCTAAAAATGATTTAAAATGTATTCTTTCTTTGGATGTATTTTTTCTTTGGACTTGGTAGTGTGTACGTGGACACAGCACAGGTCCATAACTGTAAACAACTCCACCACACCGCCGCCGCTGGCCCGCGAGCGTGTCCCACTCCCAGGCCGCTGTCCGTGTCCGCTGCCCGTGTTGACGCCGGCGGCCCGCGAGCCTGTCCCGGTGGCCTGCAAGTGTGTCCCACTCCCGTAATGTAATGTACTTCTACATTAAGAGTGTTAAAAAATTCACCATTGTTGGCCCGGGAGCGGGACACGCCGCTGCCAAATGGCTTCAATGATGGTACAGTATCACCACGATTTCCTTCTCTTTGATCCAAAGCAGCAGTAGCCTCTCAATAACACACGCTAACGGCGGCTAGCTGCTCTTAGCTTGGCTAACACCTATTAGCTTCCGGGTCTTTCACGTCCGAGACCCGGAAGTGACTGCAGGCTTAGCTTCGCCAAGACCCAGAAGTGACTACTTGTTATCTGGTTAAAACCTTGTTGTCAGAGGTAAATTTTTTGCAGTTCTTTTCCTCGGTATCCGAATTTCTCGTTGTCAGAAGAGTACTTTGTCCGAGGTACCACTGTACACCATTTTAGGAAAGAGCATTTGTTTGTATGTTATCTGAAAGACATTTATGTATGTCAACTCATTTGCAGCAGAAAAGCAGCTAAGGTTTATGAACCCCATATGGATTTCTACCAATGACGGTGTAAATCCCCTAGTGTTCTCAAAGATAGTTCATTATAAAACATCACCAAGTAAATAAATTAATGTTATAATCAAGATATTCTTTTGTGAAGTTTTCAGCGAATCATCTGCCTCCATCTCACCCTATCCTCTGCATCTTCTTCTCTCACACCAACTACCTTCATGTCCTTCTT
>JAQQAE010013514.1:0-12723 GCA_029823295.1 Pseudamia nigra | reverse complement strand
AGTGAAGAGTAGTTTTATTCAGTGTTTGTCTCAGTTTTGATTATTTTTTGGATAATTTAGTTAATTCTTTTTCAGTCTCTTGGTTATTATTGTTCATTCTATTTGGACATTTGTTAACTTTATGCATTTTTTGGTTCATTTTAATTCATGTTAGTTCATTTTGTGTAGCATTTTCATATTGTAAAAATGCTTTATGTTATGAACAACTAATAAAATGCAATTGTCTCCCTGCAATATTACACATTCAAATACGTTAAGTTGGTGTGATATGAGGATTCAGTTTCAGTACAGGGGGGCTGTTCACATTCTACATGTGAACCAAAGGAGACTCCACATTTCTCTTTTGTGTCCTGATCTAAACCCTGTGAATCTCTTCTCTGATCTGTCATCTTTGTACATTTTTGAGCAGATTTGATTTGTTCATCTCACGTTACATTGACAACTCAGGAGCTGAAACTCAATCAAACAGCTACTGTAGTTTTGCCTTTTACTCATATTTTTTACGCCACACAGTCAGAAGCAATTTCATCCTGTTTGGTCCAGAAGTAAATCTCATCTTTGTGAACAGAATTATTTAAAAAAAATATGGACAACCTGCCAGGTGAGAATGGTTTTAAAGATTGTTTACCACATGCACCATGCAAGTCAGAAACAACTGATCCAATTTTCTTGAGTTGTACTATTTCTATATTCATCTCATAGTGGATAAACATAAATAAGCTGTGTCACAGGTTCTCTGTGGCTTCTTTAGTCATTTCAGGAACAAATCAGAAAGCTGAGATTATACACACAATTCATTCCTATCATTGTTTTTATTGTAAATTCATTTATGGTGGCCAAATTAGAAAATATGAACGATACTTTTATGAATATGTAGTCACACTTGTCTTCTGTACCTACAGCTGCACAATTTGCTGAAAAAGTGAGATTGTTACTGTGGCCAATACTATCGTTTGAGTAACTTTGCTCAATTATCAATGAAAATGCGTAAATTTTTCCCAACTCATATATGCCAAATTAAGTATATATATATATATATTTTTTTTTTTTTTTTATTTGTATTGTTTTATACATGTTTGAAAATCAAATCATGTGTTCATTCATTCATTCATTCACAGAGGTTTTGTTTATTGTTTCACATTTTCCCGATTACATACAGTAGGTCAAATATGAACAATATGAGCAGAACCTGATCAAATTTAACCAAAAACCCCAACTCCATAACAAGTTTGCAAAATAACCAGCAACAAATCAACTAAAGAAAGGATGATCAGTATGAACAGTCTAAATATCCAAAAAAAAAAGGTGATGACTGAACAAAAATCAGCAAAATGATCAAAATTAACAAAACAGAATAAATCGTAACATAATGAACAACAATAGAGAAAATGGTCAATACTAAGAAACCAATACAATGATCTAAAATATTACCAAAATGATTAAAAAATGAACCATAATTTACAAAACTGAAATTTGGTGATCAGCATAATCACCAAAATTAAAAATGGACAATTAGATCATGCTGAATTTTTTAAACACTGACCTTTCTGAATCTCTAAATTGCAGCCTTTTGCAACTGAAATAATTACACAGGAAGACCTTACTATTACACCGTTGGTTTGATGCAGCTGTAGCTACAGCCGTGTACGCGAAGTGTGAAATGAGACAACGACAGTGTATTTGTTTGATTTGTGTATTTGTGTGGGTATTTGCATCTGCAGGATTGCGTTCTCATTTGTACTGTTGTTTGTCAGCTCATCCAGATCCAGGGTTCAGCACTTATCAGTTTCACAAGCACAGCAGCATTAGCGTGGCTGTGGTGACTTCACCGGCCTGAGACGACGACTGATAAACATTGTTTGGTTTATGAGGACACACAGACTCAGGTGTAATTTAATCAAATATTGTTACACATGGAAGATTGAAACTTAGTCTAAACCAGTACAAACAGCATAGACTGTATATGGTGGACAAACACTCTGTGACATCACCCACATGTTTCGGAAGAGCCGTTTGGAAGCTCAGATATGGACACTCCACCTCCGCTGCCACCTCTGCCTGTTCACTCTGATCCAAAAATAGTTTTATCAGGGTTTAAACAGATGAGTCAAGGGTGTTGGGTTTGTCTGAACAGTGGGGATGGGGACAAAATAATCAAGAAAATGAATGAAAATTAACAAAATAAACAAGATAATGAATAAAAATGAAAAACAAAATTTAAATATTTGTAAAAAATACACAGAATATTCAAAAAATCAACAAATGTGAACAAAATAATCAAGAAAGTGAACAAAATAAACAAACCAAGACAATGATAAAAAAATGAACAAAATGAGGAATAACAAACAAAACTGTCAAGAAAATGAGCAAAAATAAGCAACAATATGAGACATATTAAACCAAATAATTAAGAAAAAGAAACAAAAATTAAAAATAGGCAACCAAATGGTAAAAATAACGAAGAAAATGGACAAAGTGAATAAACAAGTGAATGAAATGAAAGGTCCAACAACATGAACTTAAAATGACTAAAGCAGCTAAGTATTTGAAGAAACTAAAGAAGGAGATGAATGAAAAACAAAAAATGCTGTTTCTCCCACTTTTTTGCCATCTGTAAGTTGAAAATTCAAGTTATTATCCAGTTAATTTGGTGTTATTTCAATGTTCTGACTTACCTCAAATGTTCAGTTTCAAAGTTTTGAAATAATAACTCACAATTTTCAGTGACGGAAACGTCCTTACACAAAGGAGGGAAGTGGGTGGGTCTTCGGTTCTCTATTGTTCTGTCTAGTGGAGTTTGTTTGATTGCCTGTGATTAAGATATCTCCTGAAATATCTTTGAGACAATAAACAATTTCAGGCTATCACTGGGTGGCTTCTGCCTTTATCTGTTATCTTTATTATTTTATTTGCAGGCTATCCTGCTTTTCATGCATTTATTAAATCCTATGCAGTACACAGTTTTTCCACACAGTTTTTAATTTAAGTACAGTAATGAAAATTGAACAGTTTGGAGTTGGGTGTGATGTGAGATGGCCTGCTGTGGGTTTCTGTTTGATGTTCCCACAGAGAGATTTATAATAACAGCTGACAGTCCCCAGCCGTGTGCCACTGACCTCTGTGACTCAGGTTAATAGTCTTAGTTTGGACAAATACCAACTAGGCATCTGCATGAGTCACCTGAAAGCGAGTTGATCACAGTCCGCACCTTCATCAACAACCTTCTTATCAGGGTCCAATAGTCCATGCAGGGAGTGCTGCGTGAGGTGAATGATTTGAACGGTGGACTCAGAGAAACATTTCTGTGACTTCCTGTGGGTTTTCAGTTGAACAAATGTAGTTTAATGCGGCAATTTTTGTGCCACAGGGAATCCCCAGGAAAACACCAGCCATATCTTAGAGTGACACATTCCTCTGTGCCTGTGTGCGGTCTACTTTTTCTTCTTCTCGTTGCTGGTCTGTCCTTTGGGAATGGGTTTCATGAAATAAGAAGGGCTGGTATAGCAGCGCAGGGCCAACAGGGCTGGCACAGCAGCGAGCAGCACATTGAGAGTGATAACAGGCCACCATTTGTCTGCTGGGAGTCGGTATGTGAAGGGGGTGCGGGAGTGCACAGATGCTCCGATATGACACCACTGGGCCTGGAGGACAGCAGGACCATGTCAGCTTATTTTGTGTTCTGATTTTCTGAAGGCATGTCAATACGTTTCAGCCTTCAGTGACAAAGCTTACCTGGGCCATAGCACCAAAAAAGAAGATTGTCCAGTCCAACATCCAACTGCAGCCAGGTGTTCTCAGACCATATATGAAGGCCGTCAACAGCGGCAGAGTGTAGAATAAATACATCAGCATCTGAAGGAGAAATGTACACAACCAGGCACTGGTTAGTTACACCTACAACTGCGTCTTTATTAGTAGTTTTAAAGGAGTGATTTATCAATGCACCATGTGGAAGAGTGTTTATCGTTTTGTTACAAGCTGTGACTATGACAATAATTCTCTCCTATTCTATTCTATACAATCAAAAATGTCAGTCGATATGGGTAATTATTACAAGAAATGTTAAATCCATACACATTCAGTTTTTGGTTCTGAGTGAATATGGAAGAAAACAGATGATTAGTTGAGGTTTTGATTGATTGGTAATTGATACAACACAGAAAAGAGGCATAAGATGAAAGAAGACATAATACATGCAAAAATATGCATAAACACATAAAAGATGCAAAAACCTGAAAATGTGAAATAATGAAGACAATGTAAAAGACACAAAAAAGATGCAAAAATTGTAAAAGATGTAAAATGGACAGAACATGAAAATTATGTAAAAGACATGTAAAAGATCCACAAACAACATAAAAGATAGAAAAAGAGAAAAACAACTTCAAAGATGCAAAGAGGCAGAAAGATATAGTGATGCAAGCAGACATAAAGGATGAAAACAGTGTAAAGGAAGAAAAAATGAGGTTAAAACACATAACAAATATGAAAATAACCTAAAAGTGCCTAAGAGAGGAAACAATACTAAGACATAAAAAACAAAAAAATGAAAAAGACAAAAAGAGATTTTCCCTCAGATTTCACTTCCATTAAATAAATCAAATTAAAGAAAAAACTATTATGACAAAAGTGTTATGACATGAAATATACTCATCACTATGATAGTAATTTACCATTCATCACTCAGCTGTACACAAACCTACACCAGCCCATCAACTCACCATGACTCTAGGGAAGCCGACAGGGTCTTTGAGGTAGGGCTCGTACTGGTAAATATAGGTGAAACAGGCGTCTAGAGGACAGTCAAGCACTACCTGAGGAAAAACAGGAATGTCTCCACACTAATGTCTCCACACAGATCTGTGACATCATATCTTTAGCATTAGAAACAAAAGCGGGTCATGAAGAAACATTTAACTCACAAAGCCTCTGAAAACAGAGAAGACCATGGTTCCCAGTAACAGAAGTGACAGAAGCAGATCAACAGGACGAGACAGTAGGCCTTTCTGCTGCTCTGCAGCGATCTAGATTAAAAAGAGGAATTATCAGTGAATATATTTACACTGAGACATGTTTAGGGCCTGTTGTATGTACTACTGTACTGCTCTTATATTTAATCAGGAAATGCAGTTAAAATGGTTATTATAGTACCGTAGTTTAAGATGCAAGGTTCCAAAAGCTCTCACATGATAGGAAATTGTCCTTACTTATGGCCATACACTCATGAAACTCACATACAATTCAATTAAAACACACATGTTCCAGGAATGAACAAAAACTTTTGTCGAAGCTGCATTTAATGTATTATATTATGTGTTTAAAATATGATTTATCAGAAACAGTTTGTTAAAATGTTGCAACATTTGGCACCAGCAATCAATTGGAGGCTAACAGTTATAGCCAAATATGCTTTGTGACATCACAAAAACCTAGACCTTTGGCTTCCAAAGTCAAACCAGCTCATCCCTAAGTCCAAGTGAACATTTGTGCCTAACATGAAAAAAAAAAAAAATCTTCTGGAGAGATGCCACGTTGATAAGAATGGACAGACAGGAGGGCTCTGCAACCTTGACCTTTGACCTTTAGCCACCAAAATCGATTGATTGATTGATACTTTATTGATCCCACGAAAAAGGGGAAATTCACAATCATTGCCTTTAATTGAATATTTGTGCCACATTCTGCAACATTTTGAGAAATCATCTATAGTAGGTGTCACCTGGAGAGCCACATTTGACATACGGTATATCATTAACACAAGTTTGTTTAAAAGTGGCCTTTAGCAGCTTTACTATTGTAATTATCATCCCCGCCTGAATAAAGGGGTGGATACAGTAGTGAGCTGTGTTTGTACGTACCGTATGTACATGTGTCTGTCCAAACATCTGGCCCTGTGTCTCCAAATTCCCTATATCCAAACTAAAAAAATTGGCACATGGATAGCCTGGGTAGGGGGGAAAGGTTACTATGGCTACATCCACCTAATTTGCAAATTGATTATATCACAGCATTTATAATCACAAAAACCTATTCTGACTTATCGTACCAAAACTGCTACAGCTGGAGGCACCAAATTTTAATATTTGATTAAACTCCAGGACACATCTCGTTCATCAACTGGCCTTGACTCTAACGTTGAAGATCAGTAGCATGTAAAATTATTGCACTTTGACCTACATGCATTTCTAGCTAAGTAGTGAGGAATGAAAACATCATTAGTTGTTGACCTTCAAGGAAAAAGGTGAAGGCTACGGTCAATTTTAAACTGGGCAGGGGATTTGCCGTTTCATGGCTTCTTGTTATTGATATTAAAAAAGCAAAAAAAAAAAAAAACTATATTAACTCAAATGACATTCTTATTCAGTTTGATATTTACTTTGTTTTTGCAAAAATGTACCTTATCTGCTGTTACAATGGGCATCTCTCTGGGTCGACTGAAGAGGACACAGGCTATCCAGAAAGGCGCCAAAAAGAAAGGAGTGTTTCTCCAGAGAGCCGGTCGAATGTTAGAGCCATATTTACCTGCATCAAAAACAACATTATCAGTGTCAAAATAAACAGCATATGTGCTCTAACAAAGTCAAATGTGTTGAAGAAGGAGGCTTTCACCAATGACCACTCCTGGGATGAGAACAATCTGATGAGCGATGGAGGATCCGGCCCACAGCAGCGCTAAACTACGATACGACTTCCTGCACAGTAGAAAAACAGTTTGGCTAGAGCAGCTCTCACTGCACTCAACTCATTTTTGTTTTGTTCATTTTAATAGTTCACATTATGTACTTAAATGTGACGAGTGTCAGATTTGAGTGTGAACTGGTTCTGACTGGACCAACAGTATAAGCACAAAAACAGCAGTTATTAGTGGTCAAATGTTTTATTCAGTAAAGATGAAAATAGTGTACAGTGGTCCCTCGCCATATCGCGGTTCACCTTTCACGGTCTCGCTGTTTCGCGGATTTTTTTTAGTCCAATTTTCATGTTTTTTTTTTTTACAGCGTATGAACCCGCATTGTGTTCTGCATCCTGATTGTACTGTACAAGTAAAAGCCATATTATTCAAACTCTCCTTTAACTCAAACTAAGTGTTCTGTAGTAATCAAAATGATCCCTGTCGGGGGTTGACAATCGTATTAATAATGTTTTGGTGCACATGTTCACATGAGAATTGCCTGATCAAACAGGTCAAATTTACTCAGGCACCATTTGTACAAAATGTTGACAGTCATTGTATCAAGTAATTAATTTCAAAAATCAGTCTAAAATGACAAGAAAATTGGTACTAAATGAACATACTGTGTCAGCATATTTGTTTGGGTCCTATCCATTGTTAACTTTACATATTCCTCAGATCATACACAAAGAAACTGTCTAAATATTTTCTTTAAATACACACTGTGCAAAGTAAATGCATGTCAGTCGGGTTACTTTTTACATGGTGGTTGTTACAGGTATAAATGCTCGTACATTTAATTTGGACTTTGATGGAATCTAGATCAGAATCTTTTAAAAAATGGATAAAATCCAGTATATGGTGCTCTGGAGACACTGTAAAATGTAATAATTACTTAAATTATGTCAAACTGTAAAGATTAGTGTTGAGTGGCATTGTACTGGGAAATTTGATTTCAAACTTCTGTTTGAAAAGGCTGTTGTGAGCACTGGAAGGAGGAATTTTGTTAAAGGGGCAGACAATGTAAGATTGTTCCTCTTTCTGCTCCTTTTCATTCATAATGTGTACACTTTGCTGAAATGTAAAGCAAATTTTCTTTCTTTTTTTATGAATGAAACAAAAAAATGGAAGAAAAATAATAGTATAATCATAGGAAGTGTAACACAGCACAATATTAGAAAAAGTCCAACTAAGAGGCTCCAGTATTGTATTAAGACAGGGTGAGTCACAATTGAAAATCAGCCGTGGATAAATTTGACACTTTGGTTGTTTTAGAGTTACATAATGAGCTGTTAGCAACCCAGGTTGTTGCCATTCACACTGCAATCAACCCTGGTCCGACCCACCTCTTGACCCAGGTCGCCAAGTGGAGTAAGCCAACATATTTCATACACAAAATCAACCCAGATCTGACCCAGGTTGGTAGGCCTAGAGATAATTGGCGATTATGATTGGAGCTAAACAAATAAAGATTGAATTGAATTGAATGAATTGAAGGTCTGATTTTTTTACATTTTGACATCAGAATTTATGCAACTTTTATGTCACAATAAACTGAGATTTATGAAAGCCGTCAAGTCTAATTTACCCACAGCTGGGTTTCATTTGTTTATTACTCATCTTTAGAAAACATTGATACACGGTGTGACACGGTGGTGCAGTGGGTAGCAGCTACTGTTGAAGGTCCTGGGTTCAATTCCAACACCAGGTGGTGGGGTCTCTATGTGTCTGAGTGGGTTCTTTCCAGGTACGCTGGCTCCCTCCCACAACCAAAAACATGTTCTAGGGATTAGGTGAATTGGTGACTCTACGTGAGTGTTAATGGTTGTCTGTGTCTATGTGTCAGCCCTGTGATGAACTCGTGACTCATCTGGGATTGGCTCCAGCATCCCAGATGCCATTAAGGGGTAGAAAATGGATGGATGGATATAAAATATTGAAGGTCCCCTACTTTGTGGTTTCTCCTAAAGTTGTGTTACTGTACATTAGATTTTGTTAAATACAGGCCAGATCCGCTCAGATTAAACATTAAAATATGTGCCTTTATACCTGTAACAGCACAACATTTCTTGTATGGAAACCAATTTTTTTTTTGCCCAGTTTGTTTTTGAGGTGTGTGATCCTTTATTGTCATGTATACGTATATATAGGTAACTCAACTTAAGTGTAAAATTAACCCTATAATGCCGTCATTTCTTAGACCTACTGTACCATATAATAAAAACCTTGCTCAAAACCCTGTTGTATACCATCTGTTACTTGTCTTTTGCCCCCTGGTTTAGGTGAATTATGTGTAATGCCCAATGTATCAAATACAGTATGATGCAAATAAAAACATGCAAATTATTTGCTTGTTTTTTTAAAACTTTTTGTTAAAGGGCCAAATAAAGACTTAAGATAAAAAAATTAGAATTTTCTGTTCATTATTTCTTGGGTCAGGCTTTATAGGGTTAAACAATAAACAATAAAATGCTCTGAGCAGTGAATCTGTGCTGAGCACTGCGGCTGGTGGTGTGAATGTAGCAATATGAAAATGATCTAGAGCAGAATAGGAAACATATTATTTAATGACATTTGAGCCGTTCACACTGAGAGTCATGTGTGAGAAAAACGATCAGATTTGGACCATTTTTGCCTGCAGTGTGAACATAGCCATTGAGAAACACACTGTGTAACTGCCATCAGAGGCAGTGCTCATACACTTAATTTATCATTTAATATTTACTTAATAACACATTGATAGGTAAGGGAGAACAAATTTTTTGTTCCACATGTCCACATTGTTTCTCAGGGGATAAGATTAATTGGCACACCCTTAAGAGCCACGCGCTGCACTGACTTTGATCCCTTGAAGTTTAAAGAATGGTCAAGTCATCAAGGCATCACGTCTGTAAGAGAGATTCATGTCACAAGAAGCTTGACCAGAAGACAAAAGGGTGTAGTTTCTTTAGAGAAGGTTTCTACAGTCATCTTTATTCCTCTTGAGTTAATGTGGCCAATGAGGTACAAATTTATTGGTTTTCTGTGTCGTGCGTGTTTTTAGGTATTAGTTTTATTTGCATTTCTGCTTCTTTTTATGTAAGATCTTCATAATCCATCATCATTCTTTTCTTAGTTCTGTCGATAGCATAGTTGAAGGCATAGTTGACTTGTTGACTTGTTGAAGACCGTCCAACAATAAATGCCCGTTCAAAACCAAAGAATGATTTTGAGCCTGGATTGAACTTGAGGGGAGTAACACACTGCATAAGGTAGTGATGATAAAACGTACCCTCTGAACATACGGTGGATGATGGTGAGGAAGAGGAGGAAGTGGACAATGCCTTCCCAATATGACATCATCACAGCATAGGCAGAGCTCAGATGAGGCTCACCCTGAGGAGATGCCGTCACATCGTAAACTCAAAGGCTGACGATGATATGCAAACATCGGAGACACAGAACTTTACAAATGAACCGTACCATCTTCACGTAGAACGCCATGAAGCCAGAGATGAAGCCGTCCTGTTCTAAAGCATTGGTGAGGCCTACCATGCAGGTGAAGGAGAACTCTGCAAACACTGGAAACACACTCATCTTCAGTGCAACATCACCTCTACAGCTTCTTGACACATGCTTAATGTTTGCCGTTTTGTACCATAGAATAAAGGATCCACATTATTCTTGTTTCCCACAGTGAGGAGGAGGAGGAGAAGAACTGAGCCCAGGACTACCATTCCCATCCCCAGGATCGGTAACGGTCTAAAGAGAAAACATCCAAAAACAAACTGATAAGATAATTTCACACCATAACAAGGAACACAGGAAAAAAAAAATTGTACCATAACATTGAATTTTCTCATTATGACAAGATACTTTCTTTTTTTTTTTTGCAACAAGATAACAAAATTAGAAAAAGGTTGTACTTAGAAGCTTTTTATTTTGATACGATATGACATGAATTACCTGACTTACAGAAAGCAATGACATTTGGAGTTTGGATGTTTATTTATCATATGAAACACAAAATACAAATGGAATAAATAACATAATATAAGTTATGCATGTTCAGAAGGGAGTGGGAGGAAGTCCAAACTTATCCCCACTACTTGTAACTAAATTAAACTCACAATTTATATGGTTATTTCTATCCTGCTTCTAGAACAATGGTGATATATTAATAATAATAATAATAATAATAATAATAATAAAACATATTAGAAAGGGACTGAATAATAATGAACATAAATAAATAAAGAACTAAAGTATAGTATATCATACAAATACCTTAGTTCATACACTTTTATTTACTTTCATTCTTCTAATCCATCCACTGAGAAATATATACTTTATATTTAGTTTTAATTGTTACTGTATATGTTTGAACATTGTGTTAATTTCTTATACCACTCCGCAGTCTCACCCCACAGAATGAAACGCAAAATATTTTGTTGTTGGTTTTGAAATTGTATTTACCTCTTAATTGATAACTTCTCTCTCGATCCCTAAATAATTTTTGTATATTTTGTGGTAGTTGATTATTGTTTCTTTATACAGGATTTGTCCTGTTGTAAATTTCACTGTGTCTGTAAATATCAAGAAGTTTGACTGCAAGTAGGGTGGATGACTATGATCCAGATAAATAATATTATGAATGAACCATAATGTAAATCATCCAAAGTAAGGAAATGAATGAAAGTAAGCAAAATAATGAACACTTATAAGACAAACCTGAATAAAATAATCCACGGCATACACAGAATCATAAAGAAACTAATCAAAAAGTCATGACTCTAATAAATTAAATTTATGAAAATGAATGAGCAAAAATGAGCAAAACAACAAACAAAACATTCCACAAAACTAACAATAACTAACTAAAATAATCAGAATACATAAAACAATGATGAAAAATGAACAAAATTCTAAATAAAATGAACAATAATGTTAATTTTAAAACAAAATGAGTAAAAATCAACAAGTTCATAAACAAAATCAGTCCACATGGCAGCTGAAATGTGCATGATGTTATATGGTACATAAAGGGTTCAACATTAAAATTTTTGTGGCTCTCGACATGTATTTTTACTTTGTCTTTAAAAATGTTTCTTTAGATTATAATTATTGCCATTCCATTGTCTGTACCACCTTCAAATGAAACACTTGTGAACCTCACTAAATCTCCTTTTCGCTTACCAGCTTCTTCGTAAGCTTATTATAACAATAACTCTATTCTTATTTTACTCTAAAAGTCTCCACACAGGTCATAGTGACAGTAAATGATCAGACTTACTCTTGAAGTGCTGGGATGTTGTTCATGGTGAACAAAACTCCAGGAGCGAACAGAGAAAGCAGCAACACGGACACTTCAGCCGGAGGCCTCATTCTTCACAGAGATGGTTTGGTCTTGTTGATGTGTTTTTTAAAAAAAACCCAGAGAGGTGTTTATTCCCAGTTGGCTGTGAAATGAAGCATACTTACACCCAGTGTCCCCTACACTCACTGAGAAACGAGGCTAGTGAAGAGAAGTGGCTTTTGATCTGTGATGAAACAGGAGCCACACTGTCTGCAACGTCTCAAAGTTCAACTCAGAGACATGATGAACGTTTAAAGCCACAAGGAAATAGCTGATTACATTTATTTTGAGTTGTATTTTTAACTAGGAATCTTGTAATTAAACCAGTCAAACCAGTGGATTCGAGATGAGTAATGCATCAGTAATTATAGTTATCTTAATATACAGTGGATATAAAAAAATCTACACACCGCTGTTCAAATGCTAGGTTTTTGTGATGCAAAAAATTGACACCAAGATAAACAATTTCACAACTTTTTCCACCTTTAATGTGACCTATAACCTGTACAGCGCAATTGAAAAACAAACTAAAATCTTTCAGGGAGGTGAAGTAAAAATAAACAACTGAGATAATGAGGTTGCACAAGTGTGCACACCTTGTAACTGGGAATGTGGCTGTGTTGGGATTTAACCAGTTACATTCAAACTCATGTTAAATTGGAGTCAGCACACACCTGTCACTATTTAAAGTGCCTTTGATTAACCCCAAATAAAG
>JAQQAE010013513.1:0-12723 GCA_029823295.1 Pseudamia nigra | reverse complement strand
TTATATGGGAGTTTGTCGTGGGTCCAGAACGGATTAATTGGTTTTACATGTATTCCTATGGAAAAAGTCGCATCGGATAACAACTGATTCGGATACAGGCCGTGACGCCAGAACGGATTACCGTCGGTATCTGAGGCACCACTGTAATGACACTTTCATGGACAATTTTTTGGAAAAAAGTCTGGAATCTCATGGGGGAGGGGCAAACTACACCATGAATATGAGTGGTTGTAACTTGTGATGCAAATTCATATTAAATAATTTTCCAGGTCATGGAGGCAGGAGTAATGCACTTTATTTAGAATGTGATGGGCTATGACTTATGATGTCACACACTGCAAAAAAACTAAAAGCTTGTTTTCCCTGTGGCCCATTTGGATTTCTCCAGACTGACAATACAGTGTAATTTCATGTTTTCGCAGCTTTTATTTTACACCACAGAATAGTATCAAAATGGATTTTCACATTAAAGGACATTGAAATTTTCATTCATTTTCATTTTTATCTGATCTCTTTTCATTTTTAATTCAAGAAATTGACCGGATTGCATAATTTAATTCCTTGCAGCTATTATGCAGAAAGCCTTGATTTATAGAAGGAGAAAGGGGCAGGATACAATGCAAGCCATCAAATAAAATATACAAAATTTTCAAGTCCACTGGGCAGCATTGGCCATGTTAGTGCTTATTATTTCAGTTAACTATGTGAAAAAAATCACCTTGTGGGCCGAAACATTAATCTGATCAATAAAATGTGAGGCTGAGCTAGTCTCTCTGGTTCAATATTTAAGTGTAACTGCATCAAAAGTAGCTGGATGTGTCATTATCCTCCATTATTTAAAAAATGTCTAATAACAAAATCATTTGTTTCAAAGCAAGTCATAGGTCTCAGCTTAGTTATACTGTTCAAGTTTACTCTAACACTTCTGCATAGATTGTGACAATTTAAAGCCGAGAGCCAGGCTCCCTAGAAAAAAGGTGGCCAATCAAATTAAATCTTAATTGTTATTAGCATGCACTTGGTTACTTATACGTTTACCATGACAAAGAAGCTGGGACAGCGATACATGCGTGTGCCCAGGTGTGTGAAGAGAATACAAACAGATACATTACCTGTCAAAATTTTGGACACACCTTCTCATTGTACAGTAACACTTAAGACATCCAAACTGTGAAAGAACTCATACGGAGTTATGTAGTAAGCATAAGAACTAAACGACTCAAGTAGCCACATTTAGGTTTGATAACAGCTTTGCACACGGATGCCATTCTCTGATCAGATTTGTTTGGTAGTCAAATTAGTTTTCACACCGCACATGTGGCTTTCTCAGACGCTAATTGGTGCCATTTCTTGCCCTGTTAGTGTGCTTTAGACCATGAGTTGTCTTGTGCCGAGGAAGGGTGGGTACAGAGTCAACAGTCCCATTAGTGCAACTTCAACTACCGTATAAATCCATATTATGACATGAGGACTGTTTCCAATTTCTCAGGCTGGTAATTCTAATATATTTAGCCTTTGCAGCAGAGGTAGCTCTTAGTCCTCATGAGAGCAAGCTTCATCACATCGTTTGATGGTTTTGTTGAGTGTATATGGGATCTTGAGATGTTTCAGATCTTCATTTCTTTTAAGTAATTATGGACTGTCTTTTCTCTTGAATTAACTGAGTGTTTTGTGCCATCGCATGGATGTGTACAGTAGTTGTACTAGCACTAATGGGGAGAGCATTGCGCATGAGACGCACATATTTCAACCAGTTTACATTTTCACGTGACATTTTCCATGCTGAGAAGTGACATAGCTCACTGCACAGAATTTATATGCTTGGAATGGATGAGGAAAATTTTGCTCTGCTACATTTGTCCATTCAGCCATTTGGAAAAATAGTATTAATTGTTGCGAGGTAAAGTTTGAAAATAAGGGCATACTCATGGCCTCTTGGCCTGAGCTGCACCGAAGCGCAAATGTCCCAACATTGTAGACTGTCTCTTTAAGAAGCAAAAATAATTGGGATAACTGGGTGGGGCCGGGCGGTGGGGGCACTGAAGCCAAAACAAACAACAATTAGAGTCAGTCCTAACAATTTAATCTCACTTTAAACTTTTGATGAAATTTTGAGAGTCCTGCTAATAAAGCTATTAGCAGAACTTCCTCTGCACAAGACATCTGATGGTCTAAAGTACAAATGGAACTCATCAACTTCTGACAGGGCACACCTGTGATTTGAAAATAGTTTCAGCTGAATACCTTGTGAATCTGATGATAGAATGCAAACCTGTCATCAAAGCTAAATGTGGCCACTTTGTACAATCTACGCTATAAAGCATGTTCTTATAAGCCAGTGAAGGAGATGGTGTGTCCGATCTTTTGACTGGCAGTGTGCACAGGACACACACACATACACACACACACAACTGTAAATGGTCCATGTGCCAAGAGCAGTGATGTCAGGCCAAGTAGAAGAGCGAGATCATGATTTAAGTGATATAAGTAAGATAAAGTGCTACAGAGGTTGGGGCAGGAGGATGAAAAAAGAGCAAAGGAGAAAGAGTGATGATGCGAATGCATGTGCGCGAGATCGCTTGACTATAAGAAATGGGCAGGAAGTGTGTGATGGAATTAAAAATGAAGGAGCTAATGTCGGCTTTGCTCCAGCCAGGAGTTATGCACAGGCTTTGGGAGGAATAAAAGGAGAGAGGTGAGAGCTGGAATGTAAGATATAGGGTTAGTTAAAAAACAGTCATGAGAGCAAGATAATGTGGGTGGTGAGATGAATGGAAATGGTTGGAGCTACTGCGCGGTCTCTGAAGTGCACATATGGTGAAAACAAGACTGCACCTCCAGAATATTGCAGTGCGGCATATACTAAGTAAAATGCATACTTCAGCAAGCCCAGAGCAAGAGAGATGAGGAAAGAAGGTAAATCTGGAGGTACACGGGAAAAGGCAATTGACTATAAAAAGAAAACTGAGAGTTAAAAGACAAAGAAGTGGAAGTAGAGCTTATTTTGAGAAACAGGAACATTGCTGGGAGACGAGGCTGGGAGAAAACAAAAATAATATTGGAAATGAATCAATGCCGGGTTTGTAAATGGAAGGAGAGAGTGAGGAATATAAAGAGTCAGACAGTGGAAAACCATTTTGTCTATGCAAATGAGCAGGGGAAAACAGAGGCACAGGCGTTCAAGTTGGCCACCTGGGCCCTGTCAATCCGCTCTCTTTTTTTTCTCTTTCCCGCTTTTTCTCTTTCTCACTGTCTACCTCTCCACACCTGGCCTTGGCATCCCAAAAGCCTGTGGCTACAGTATAAGATGTAGATAGGAAGAGGAGGCGAGAGCAACGGGGAGGCAGGAAACACTGTTCGCCAAAAGATCCATCAGCTAGATATCCTGGCAGCTTTAACTCCCCCCTTCCAATTCACCAAAATCTGCTTTTCCAACTATCACTGAGTCATCCTGTTATTGCAAATACACGGTAACAGTTGGAGCAGATGCATGCGGACACATGCACCTGGAGCAGATAAGTGGAAGTTGTGCACAGGCATGGGCACTGGCATTTAAGAACGAACAAGGTTAGACATAGAAGGACAGGTGCATGTAGGGAGGGGGAGGAGGAATAATAAAGCTTTTGAGTGATCATGGTGAAGCAAAAAGACACTTTGAAACCACTGGGGCCTATGAACGGGCTTCACACTGGAAAAGAGGGATGAGCAAATAGAAGAGGTTTAAGAGGAATAAAGCAAGGGGAAGGGGAAAGAAAAGATAGGAAGGAGACAAAAGGAGAAACAGTACAATGAAACAGGTTTTTCAAGTGAACAAAAGGCAGAAAAAACATGCTACATTGGTGAACGCACACATTGTCACCAGGTGTGTCCTTTGAGTCACATACTGCAATATCCCGGGGAACTCAGGACTGAAAGAAAACATGGCATTTAAAAAACACTGAGTTTCAGAATGGAACACTCCAAAAGGTCTCTACAAGCTCCTGTCTGCAATAATGTCTGCATCCTCACAAGTGTAAATTTGTGCGTGTGTGTGTATGCCAGTCTCCTGTGTGTTTGTGCACCTTCTGAAATATAGTCAGTGATTTATACATCAGTCATCATTTGGGATCAACCTGCTTTTTAATTACCAGTGCTTTATGTTTGTATTTAATTTTCCCCATAAGCTCATAAATCGCTTTCCCCACAGCACAGCACAACTCAAATCCATCTCCATGGCAAATAAGCATCAGTTATAATTGCATATGCAACCAGGACAGTCACAAAACTGAATTTGACCTCCCTTTCATTAAATTACAGTTTTGAGAAAATCAATTTAGAAAATGACTTAAGCAACAAAATATGAATAAGTTATGACAAAGTTTGATGTTATTGTTCATCCTCACTACTCAATGAATTGTATTCTGTATCAAAAAGCTTCTTCACTTGATGACATTTACTGTAACTTTGTTGACTAAAATCCCCACAGCATTTCTATTGCATGAGCATTTAATTGATTGAAATTATAATTTGTTATTGACTGAACTGCATGGACAGCTTGTCCAACTATTTAAATGACTAATTTGCACTCTTTTTCATATGCATTAATGACTTTTATTCATATCAATTATACAATAATGATGAGAAACTCAGCTTAATTAAGTGCAATCTTGGCTCTGCGACTTATTTCACAACATGTACTCTGCACAGCATGTGAACTAGTTGTGTAACAGCTCTGTTTTTCAATGATGCAATCAATCTTTCTTCCTTAACTCGTTGTCTAAGCTGATTAAATTTTCCTTTTTATCTTTAGCAACTTTTCTCTTTCAGTATTACAAACTGAAAAGTCACTTTGAAATTAAGAATTAGTTATGCATGATGTGTAATTTTTGATAAACCATTAAAAAAATGGGTTTGCTGACCAAACCTGTGGACAGTCACTCTAATTAGGAGGTAGACAGATGGCAGAAACCTTGGCCCTTGGGAAGGGAGAAAATAATTGTGAATGAAAGGACTTTCCCCACAGCTTTCTTTTATTAGTTTCTTTTGCAATAAAGTGTGTTACTGTAAATGTAGTGTGGTGCAGGCGACAGTGCCGTGCTGTGTGTACTGAGGAGTTCTCAAGATTGTAGGATTTATATTGAAGATACAGATACCACTTGCTGTCCATGGCTACAGAATCCACAAAAGCTAAAAATGACTTTGGTAGAAACCACAGACCCCTACTGTCCTCTGCATGCTGCTTCACAACTCAATTCACCAGTATACTCCAGTCAGTGAGAGTTATGATCCACAGTTTCTCTGCAACTGTGTCCAATGCCCAAGGCCTGTGTCAAACTTGTTCAATATCACAGATTGTATGACTGCTCCACTCCTTCACTGCGACAGCCAGGGAACAGTCATGGTCCTTCTGCAGTCCATGATAACATTATTCACCCAGCAGATGGACACAGAGATAGAAACATGTCTGCGGACATGAGTCAAAGCACAGCTTCAATCTGTTGGTGTACTTCATGGGAGGGTTTACCTCTTAGCAGCCATAAGGTGAACCACCAGTCATGCACTTAAATGCCCCTTCTGCCGTTCAGAAGAAAATTAATCCTGGGAGAGAATCAGCTAGAGCTTTCCTCAAGGTCGTTGGTGCCTGGCCACATTTTAAGTGGCCTTGCCAACTGTAACAATCTCTGCAGAAACAATCGCAGCACCAATCCAATTTGGCCCGGCTTCTTCTCTTTTCTCTTTACTTCAGTGCAGACGACTGCATAGCCTCACTTTTGTTTTGCTCTGCTGAAAGCAGAGAGCATGAATTGATGACCTTATGAATCTCAAAAGAGTCCAGCAAATCATTGCAGTAAATCTCGCCCCAGCACATTAAGCATGACCGCAGGCATTTTCCCTCAATTCTACTCCTTATCTTTCTTTTTTCCTTTTGTCCATCTTTTCCCTTGCTCCCTCCAATGAACACTTGGGAGTCTTTGAGAACCGCCAACTTCCTCAGGATTGTTTTTATGTACCGCTAATTAATTATGTCTAATTAATTGTTGTTTATGGTTTGTTAATGAAGTGGATCAAAGCTGAATATTCCTGATGTTGATGCTCTTTCTGAGGCCTGAGTAAGAGATGGCAAAAGGAATAGGCACACACAGGCAGCTGGGAGAGTTTGTGGGCATGTCATCCAAATATAGCGAACATAAGACTTGATTTTCCGTTTTTTTTTCTGCACTTGTGTCAACAATCACTTGGCATCTGCCCAGAACAGAGCAGGGCAATCTCAGTTTGATATATTGGCAGCTACTGTTATCACTTGTCTTTTGTTGAGGGATAGCATGTCTGCAGAAGGTATAAAGCAAACCAGAATGTGTCATTTTCTTTACCAAAGATATGTGATAATCTTTCATGTACTAAATGATTAAAATGTAACATCAATATAAATGTATTTATGGCAGGTTCTGAAAGGCACCAGGACTTTAATCTATGCATGACATGGCCACAGCTTACTGTAGATGAATTTGCCGCTCAGGGAGAGATATTTTGAGTTTTCTATGATAGAAAACTCATCTGAGACCTCTTCAGCATTGTTGTGTCCGCCTTCTGAAAGTCTCTATCTGATTTCCCTGTAGATAATGCGCTACTTTGACTGGCAATTTTCTGCATCCGACAATCTCATCATAGCAAACCTATTAATGGCTATGATACGAAGAAGGATTCTAAATGGCAGACAGATGAATAGCCCTGTGCACATGTGGGTGTTTAATTCTTCAGGCTGAAGTACCATGTATATTCTCTAAAAGTGGGAGGATTGACCACGAGCTGCCAGGTAACAGTTTCAGTCCTAGGTGCGTGTGGGTGGAAGCAGTGCGTGCACGTACAGTGACCTCATCGATCATGACACCTTGTCTTTCTGGTGTGGTCACCTACACAGTGCGCTCCCTCTCTCCATCTTTATCTTACTGCATCCTCATCCATCTCTCTGTCATCTCTCCTCCTCCTCTGCTCTTTTCACACCAGCACCCTGTACTTTTCAGCTTTCTTCCCACCTTCTTAATCTCACACTTCCTATTCTGGCTTCTTCAGCCTCCTAAATCTGTCCTTCAGCACAGCGGGGGGCTGTTCTCTCGCCCTGACTCCCTTGTCTTTTTTTGTACACCCTTCCATTTTAAAGCTGAAATCCTGCAATCATTCACTCGTTTGTTGGACTCCTCTCTGCCTGACTTTATCCTCTGCTCCGCTCCTCCTTGCTTCATTGGTCTGTGACGCATGCCCCAGGCACTTTCCCTCCCCTCCCTGCTCCCCTCCTTCACTCTTTTATACACTGTGCAGCCAACCATCTCTCCCTCTCTGCTACCCTCTCTCTCTGACCCCATCAGTCCCTCAGTGCCCTGGCTAAGCCTGGTCACTCTTCATCAGCAAGCCTCCACTGGACACATAGACCTCCCTAGGGTAAGGGGAAACAGTGTCTTGTTGGCAGTCACTAGAATTGACAGTTTCACCTGAGTTTAAGTCCTTTTCTGATCCTCCTCATCCCTGGATGAGCACCTCATTACCGGCCATGCTATACACTCTCACCTACCTCTTGTCTCCGCACCAGCAGAGTACAGTCTTCAGTTTAAGGCACTTGCCCTTTTCAGCTCAATCAGTCTCTCTCGTCCAATCACAGCTAGTGAGGGGCTGCATCATGGCACCAGACTGGGGATAATCACCTTGGTTACCAGCGTTACCAGAGGCCGCTGTCTGGCTGTGTTTGCGCCAGGCCCTGTGGGAGCCGCTAAAACAGGTGTCATAGGCAGTGAGGGAGGGTGTTAAACAAGCCCACGGCCAAGAAGGAGATAGAAACATTTACTCTTGGTCATGGAAACCGTCTCACAAAAAGCAAAGAATGTTCACCTTGTGGCTTTTGAGTTTTCACACGCAGGATCCCCTCTGTACCTTCATACCACAGCAGAAAGAATGCATAGTAACCGCCCATGTGAAGTACTGCCAAGAAGCAATGCAGAGAAAATTGCTGTTTACTGATGTCACGCTCCCATGGCAAAGGCAAATATTCAGGAAGATGGGTCAGTGGCTAGAAAGAAGCTGCTGGCTCAGGGGACATCAGGTCACTGTATGAAAAGCAGCACTCAGGGAGGGCGTTTCATTTCAATGTAGAACCAATGATATTGGATGGAGTTAAAAGCATGGAGTTGATTGGCAGGCATCAAATGCCAGCAAATGAAAGGGATGTCCTTGGCATCCCTAGTCAGCATTAAAAAACTTTACCAGAAAAGTTGGTGAAACGCCAGTTGTTCTCACAGAGCGACACATAAGGACGACATAGATCACCATTATGATAATCACAAGCGGCACTGTCTGGGGAATAGTAATGGGAAGGAGATGAGGTGGCAGCCATAAAGAGTGTTTCTACATTAGTGCTGGCCTGATTAGATTGACAGAAAGTTTCACTAATGGACAATTAAACAAATGGTCAAATGAGATATAAGGCTTCAATTACCAATTGATGTCTTTGTGTACCCCTTTAATCATTGTGCCACAGGCATTGTTTATACATGAACTTCTGCATAAGGTCAAAGCACTTTCCATAATAATATGTCATGCTGTGAGGAGGATGTGAAAAGGGGGGTGTATGATGGACATATGACATATCTAAGAATTAGGAACAGAACTTGTCTCACTTCCCTTTATTTCTATTTAATTGGATGCAAAAAATAAAAGCCTCTCAAATCCTGCACTGTAATGCTGCACGGGCTTATTGAAATGCAATCACTGTGCAAAAGTATACCAATTGAAAACAAGAAGTTATGGATCACATTGAAGACTGCGGGGGCAGATTAGTAGATAATTACTGTAAAATACATCACCTGCTCTAAACAGTGAGTCTAGGAACTTCTTCTGCTTGAGTAATGGACCCATAAAAGCCCATGGGAGAATACAACCAGCCCACACTAAGCTCTGTAACGCTTTTAGTCGTGACTTTCCCAAGAAGACACATAGTCCAATTTGTTTATTGAGCTTATGCCGAGACAGTTGTATAGCTGAAGTTGTAGGCCACCTTGTCAGGACCCTTTAAGTCTGCATCAGTTGATCAACCAGGTCTGTTCACAGTCATAGTAGGTGGTGTATTTTAAGAAAAGGCCCATTTCAGTCCCTCTTGTGCTGTGGGTATTCCAGCACTGTCTGCCAAGTTCAGGTTGTCCTATTATTTAAAGCTAAAGGAACACAGAATCACAAAAAACAACAATACCTAATCCCAAATTTGGGGTTCAAATTTACACCCTGAACCAGCAGATGGCAGAGTATGAATGAAAGTTCTTAATGAAAATGCAGACAAGTGTATTTTATTTTGGGGCTGAATTATCCTCCCAGGTCTGGATCAAAGACTAAACCTTGGCTTGCGGTGAAGACTTTTTCAGCACATTAGAGAACAAAGGAAGATGCTGAAATAGCAGGCCCAGCACAATGTGCAAGAAAGTTAAAAAAAAGCAATCTCAACTCTGGCATGATGCAAACTGTGTCTGACAAGCATCAAAAACTGGAATTAGGCTCAGAAAACTCTTGCATAAGCAATCCTATTCCTACCTTCAAAGGAAAGTAATGTACTACACCATCTACCTTCATACAATGTGCATGTGTGTGTGTGAACATGTGTTTCTGCATCTATGTGCATGTTCGTGCCCATCCATATTTTTATTTTTTGTGTATACAGCATTTCCCTTGATGTTTATGTTTACACGCCAGACATCCCTTCTGTGACTCACAGTGACATTGATTTATGCATGGCCTTTGTATGTGTGTGTGTGTGTGTGTGTGTGTGTGTGTGTGTGTGTGTGTGTGTGTGTGTAATGCTCACACACAAACACGAGATATAATTGTTATACAAATCTCCTCCCGCAAGTACGTCCAAACTGCTGCCATTTTTCAACTGCTAGAGTCCCAGCCAAGGTCCAAACAGCATGATGGGGAACAAGCTCAAACGGATGGCTCTCATTGCACACATCCAAATAAACAAATGGAGGTGATTTAAAGCCCACAGCGATAAGGCAGGTGGTAATGGAGGCATAGGAGGGAATGGAGAGAAGCAATGGAGGGATGTGTGCTCACCATTAGGGGTCCACAAGAAGCAGAGGTGGAGTTAACAGCATTTGTTACTGTATATGTGGGGTGTAAGTTTGGGCCACAGCTGCTGTGGATCAGCCACCCCCACAGAGTCATGCACAAACACACAGCGTAGACTGCATGTCAGTGATTCTATGTGTGTGTGTGTGTGTGTGTGTGTGTGTGTGTGTGTATTTGTGTCCCTCAGGCCTGCCCCTCAGACACACTGTGAAGTCTTTCTGCCTTTCTTCTTTCACCCCTCCTTTCTCCTTCACCCGTTTCCGCCTTTCTTCCTCTCTGCATCCTTCCATCCCTCTGTCTTTCGTTCCATCTACAAAGGGGGCCACGTCTCCCAGCTTTGCCATTTTCATCAGCCTATCTATCCACTCATCCATCTATCCACCCAATCAATCTATCCAACACAATCCTTGCATAACAACCACCAACCCCCCCCTCCCCCCATCTTTTACCTCCTTTGTGTTTTCCTCTAGATTAGCTTAGGCTGTTTTCAGAAAAGAGAAAAAAAGACCATGAAATGTGTTTTCAAAATATTTTCCTATTCTACAGCATGGGCACAAAGGTGGCGTGTGTTCGGGAACAGTCCATCTTACTTCCTCAGCTCCCTCCTTCCTCTGCCTAGCCCCCTGTCTTCAGCAGCCCCTCCACCCCCCTGCTGCCTGTCTCTCCCGGCCCCTGTCAGTGGCTAGATTAATGACAGTGATCAGTGAGCAGCCCCCAGCAGAGGTTGCCTGCAGCTCAGGCAAAACCCGGCACTGTAAGCAGCACACACATACACATATACAGCACACTGACATACAGCACACAAGCAGATTGGTAAATGGATGTCCACAAACACAAATACACACATAAACCTTTTTCACTAGTTAGAATAACATACAAACACCTACACACTCATGCATACAAATCAACCTTCCACTATTGCCAGACCAGACATACCAACAGACACACACAAAACACATAAGGAATAGAATCAATACACAGGCCATGGTGAGGTTGCCTGTATCAGTACTGCTTGGAGAATAGCTGCCTATGTACAAGATCACAACACCAACTGTGACAATATACCCCGACCTAACACTTGCTCCTGCAGGACAACTTAAACAAAGCTTCAGGTACAAACCAATAAACTAATATGATCTCCAGCACTTTTTTCTTTGTCATTCATTCTAAGTCCAAATCACTGAGGCTTGGGGTGGAATTTAATAAGGCTCATTATGACTTTGTATTGCAAACCACATCCAAGCAGATGGCACAGAATACCATGAGGCAGAAGTTGCTCAGAGACATGATTGAGACTAATCCAAATCCCCATTTCTGCAGTGGATGCACTTATTATAGGGTAGTGACCATGAAATATATGGCACTTACAAGGGCAGGACTACGACAGGGAAGAAGAAAAGCCACTGAGCGCACAAAGCCGCTGCAGGTGCCGTAACAACGCTTCATAATAGATTGTTAGATGTTATTGTATTTGATAAGGTGAGGTCTCAAAGGTCTTTTCAGTCGCTCATACTACTGCAGAATAAAAAAGCAGCAACTGAGACGAGTGTGTGACCCTCGTGTAGTCCACTGCGGGTATTTATTATAAGCTCTCATGTGGCTGTCAGAATATTCAATCGACACCAACTACATGCCTGTCAGCATGCACAGGCGCACTGGAGGCATGTTACAGACTCCCGTCCCAACAATAACATGCCTTTCACGGTGTGTCCAGATGAAATAGCTGAAACGGTGTCATGCTTAAGGGTCAACAGAGCATGGGATCATTTCATCAAATATTTCTGCGTGGGTAAAAAGTGACCGCGAGCCTGCGCCTTTCACTTTCGAGTGATTTGGGGCTGTTTGCGGGGCTTTCCAGATGAGAAGAACACAATGACTCATTCCCAAGTGGCAGCAGGGATGAGCTCCAGGTTTGCGCAGCGCGTTTTGATTACACATAGATGGACACTGACCACTGACAGTGGTCCGCAGGATGATTGTGAACTATAATAATTGCACGTGTTTTAGCCCCGCGGTGCGCTCCTCCTTCCTTATCCAAGTTAGAAGACTCGGTGCCTTTCAAAGCGCCATTCAACATCTACTTCGAGGACTTGGACAAAGTTGCACGGGAAAGCCACAACACAGCGAGCCAGCTTCACACTCTTTTCATTCACATCACACTCATTCGCTCTGGTTCGAACCTTACCAGTGCGCACAAGGCAGGCGACGGCTAAGATGGTGAGAGGGACACAGTAGTTCCACACGGTTGCGAAAGCCATCGCTGTCGTAGATATTCCTCTCTGATCTCTGCCTCAGTATTCCTCTTCGTCGGAGAAATCAGAGTGACGTGAACCCGCAGGTTCACCCGCCGACAGCGCCTTCAGCCTCTGTTTATGTGTGTTTATGTGTGTGTGAGTCCGCGCGTGTGTGGCTGTGCGCGAACCAGTATGTTTTATCAAGCGCTGAGTGCGTAATAGCAGCTCTTTACATAGTAATGCTCCACCTCACACACCCACTTTCTTTGCCTAGGAATGCCTGAGTATGACGGCTTGACCGGATTTTCTCGGTTACTTTACATTGTAAATATATTTAAAATGCTGTCAGTAGGGTGGGCCATGTGGATGTCTGTCCAATGGAAGAGAGCGGGAGCAGGTGGGG
>JAQQAE010013512.1:0-12723 GCA_029823295.1 Pseudamia nigra | reverse complement strand
ATAAATTAAACATTTATTCAAGGTTTTCCACAATAACAAAAAGTCATACTAAAGCATTTTGACAGATTTTTGAGCGCCGTGTACCACATACTAACTTCGAACCAATTTTACCGGAAGCACAAACCAGGAAAAATCCATATATAAGGTGCACCTTCGATTTTTGAGAAAATTAAAGGATTTTAAGTGCACCTTATAGTCCGAAAAATACGGTATGTCTTTTTGTGTGTCTAAACTGTTTGAAATGAGTTTGAATACAGTCTGTCTTTGGACTTGGAGTTTAAACAAAACCTGTCTCAAACAGACGCATGCAGGAGAGGCTGAAGTTCTACAGATGAAACCAGTACTTCACTCATCGTCAACATACTGTATGACCAGAATGTAATGCACTAAAATATGAGTAAATTAGTAACGTCAACCATTATTTATTCTGAGTGAACAAGTTTGGAGAATAACAGCTTTGGGAAAATGATTGCTTTCCTTATAAGAAATTTGTAAGCACAAGGGAAAAACTGAGTCATAACAGAGATTCTGTTTAAAAAAAAAAAACACCTCATCGTTGAAGTATTTGCATGTGTGTACATGCCTGTGCACTGCAGTTTCCTACAGCCTGGTCATTTGTATCTACATTCATGTAATGAACTTGCTTTAAAAGTTATACAACTATTCTGGCTTTTAATATTTTAAAGAGAATATTTAAAAAAATCTTTATTTCTGGCATATCTGCTGTGATTTGATTTAATTGCTGTTTGTTGCCTTTTTCTTCACAGATAAGGACTATTTCTTGATCGTCATTCAAAACCCTTCGGACTGAAACAGAAGAACCTGCTGCTGTCTCATTGGTCTTTTTTCCTGTCTTTGAGTTTTATCAGCCAAACAGTTTTTTTCTTGTTGAATCAGACACTTCTGACAACCAGAAGATGTTTAAGCACTTGCAGTACATGAAAGTAAAGGCAGAACATGAAGGTGGATAAAGCTGATTTGACCAAGAAATAAATATAAACTATACAACAACAAATCACTCTCCAGGCAATGTATATGATTTCATGTTTAGCATTCCAGTCAGCATCATTTATGTGCACATTATATGTTGTGTCACTGTGTTTATAGCAATGGTATCTTTGCACATGGCCTTCAGGTAAAATACCGCACCTGAAGCAGGGAACATGAGCCTGGACCAGCGTATGAACCTGTGACTGCACAGTTTACTACATACTGTCAATGACCACAGTCCATATGTATGTCTGAGAAAATAAAGTGTTTTGTTTTTCTAGTTTTATCTTCACAGTTGAAGACTTGGGTTGTTATTTATTTAGTTGAAGTACAGTATTTCCCTGGTGAGCAGTAAGCTACACTACAGACGTGTCTGCTCTTGCCATGTCAATTTTCTTTTGGTTATTTGTAACAGATTAAAAGAAAACGTAAAATGTTGTGTGTGTCAGGTTTTTTTCATGTGTTTTCAAGAACTATAATTGAGAATGGAATGCAGTTGCCTTTGTCTGTTTTTCTTTCCACATGGATTTAAATAGTTACATTGAATTGATTGAGTAAAGTTGCATGTGAAACATGAAGCTAAATTTAAAAAAAAATCAATTTAAAACAGTGAAGTACCAATGGAAAAATGTATTTAAAGGATAAAGAAATGTAGAAAATGTCAAATGTAACCTGAGTAAGTTCTTTTAATTTTTCACTTTCACTAGCATTTTGACTGTGGCTTTCAAATTCAGATGTTTGTTTTTACATTTTTGTTCTAAAAGGTTTTGCTCTACATGCTTTTGATTTGATTTTCAGACTTATACTTGAGAAATTTAAGAACTAATTTGAAATGCTAAAACCTGTAGTTTAGTACATTTCTGAGCCAAATTCCACACTTTTTACATTTGTCTGACATCTTCACTGATACAATTTTTTGTTGTTACCATCCTGTCCAGTCAGAACGCATTGTTTGGAAATTCATCTTCAGCTAAATGAACTAAATCTCTCACTGATTCACTGGAAGATACATTGTCATCAAAAGAAAAGAATGTGAACCTGTCACTTTTCTTAAATACAAATACTACAAACAAATGATTTTACTGCTGTCAAATAGTTGTAGGTCAAATGACCTCAAGCTTAAACATCTACAGCAGTAAAATGAACCCAAAACATCCTATAGAATGAAATGCAATTTGGTTTTTATTTATTTTTGCTTCAAGGACATTTTGTTGCGTAACTTTTATTTGAAATTGAGTAATTGTGCTGCTTTCAGGTAGTGTGGGAGCTGGGATTACTATCCTATTCTACAGAATACTTAGGTTACTGCTATACTTCATATTTATTTTTCTTACATGTGTCACTGTACACATGTACATTGTACTTTGATTCAGGCTTACACAGAATCTGACCATAAGGGGGCTTTGTAACCCCAAGTGTTTGCGCTGGACTTGAGCGTATGTTCCATCAGGTCAAGGGTTTATGTTTTATTTGATCACTGGGGTGGGGACATTTAGTCAGCAACTCTGGAACTTTTGAGCACTGAACACTTTATTTTCTGTGCTTTTTGGGGCTTCGCTGTATGAGTTTATGAAGGGGATAACAAATTAATAAAAATGGGGGCAAAACGAACAAGACAAGTAACAAAATGCTATAAAGAAAAGAAAATTAATGAGCAACGAAATTTAAAAAAAAGTGACAAATCAAAGAAATATCCTCAAAATGAACTGAGAAAAATTATGAAGAATATGAACAAAAATGGAACCAAACTGTTGTTTATTTTCTAAATGTAAAATGAAGGAAAGTACTCAACAAAATGAGGAATATCCATTAAAATTAAAACAAATTCCAAAATTTATGTAAAAATAAGACCCAAAAGTTAAGTACTTGTAAACAAACAAACAAAATTAGTAAACCATTGTGATTTAGTGAGAAGGACAAATCCACATTTTCCTGATGCTGAAGGGGACCAATCCCTCCATCCCCCCTGAAATCTACAACTATACGTCAGGTACAGTGGAATGGAATGCTTTATTTGCCATTTGTTTCCAACCGCAAGCAGCACAGAAACAGTGGTTTAGAAGAGGGAAAAAAACCACAGGCCCCAAAACAAAGCTCCAGGGGGAGCACACTTATGGGTACAAAGAAATTTGTATATTTTTAAATGTTGCTCTAGTAGGATTGACTCATGTTGGATTGATTGATTAATCAGCTGTACAATATAGACCACCACGATAAAAGCAATAAGAATAAAACTAAGATCAGACAAAAACAACAATAAAAAGTGTATAAACAATAAGAATATAAATACAGTTGTAAGACTTGTTGAAATAGGCCTGTTTCTTATTTAACAGTGCTATAGATCAAAATCAGCTCTTCAGATTGTAAAGGCTGTCGATTGCTACTAATTTCAAATCTTACTCATGAAATGAACTTGACGATGGCTGATTGTATGTTTTTTTTGTCATGACCTTAAATATGAAACCTGATCTGACTGCAGTGATGCCATGTAAATAGCCTTTATAAAGTCTGATTCAGACATGACTCTCAGGTTACTGAAGGTTATCAACAGTGTGCTGATAGAGCTCTGTCTTATCTCTGTGACACAAACTCCGAGATCAAATACAGCACCTCATCAGCCAGGGGAGATCTGTGACCTTTGACCCAGCTGTATTGCATGTACTGCATTACCTGTGTGCAGTCTGACTTATCTGAGCCAGTGAGTTATTTGAGTGACTGTCTACTGATTTTGAGTTTTTTTCCACTCCTCTGGTCAAACACAGTTTACTGACCTCATCATCGAATGGTCACCATCAGACTGGAAAAGGGTGGCGGTGGGAGAACAGTACTGTGTCCCCCTCAGTAATAGTAAAATATGCATTTGTCCCCCCTGTGAAATGGTTTCAAGTCACAACTTCAGGTCAACTTCAGTTTTGTCCATTTTGTCTGGATTATTTGGTTGATTTTTAGTCATTTTTTAGATTATTTTGTTCATTTTGGAAATAATTTCCTCCTCTTTTTGTTTATTGTGGTTCATTTTCTAGAGTATTCTGTTCATTTTATACATTATTTTGTTCACTTTTATTCAGTATCTTGCTTTAGTGCTTTGCTTATTCATTGTTCACAACCTTAAATCAAAATTAACAAAATAAGTCTGATCTCCGCTGTTACACATCTTATTATTACCTTTAAAGAGTGAAACACATAAAAGTACTGATTTACAGTAAAAATTCCACTCTCATGTAAGTTTGTAATGAGTTTTTGCTTCCATTTTTCTTATCTTTTTTGTGTGCTTTGCTCATTTTGTTGCTTATTTTGTTAATTTTAGCACTCACTAAAATGTTCCCCTGAGGGTCAAGTAAAATAAAAACCATTTCTGTCTTTTCTGTATAGCTTTTATGTGCCCACTGAATTCTGTAAGTAATCAAATAAAGGGTGCTGATTTGATTTTTTCCTATTTTCCACAGGTAGCTTTATAGATCTGGCATATACACCCTGTTTTGTCTTAAGAGTGTTGTGCCTGCCCCCTTTCTAACAGAAAACGCTCTGATGGGTTAAAAGGTAATTTCCAAAGTGACCTGTGATCCGATTTGACACAAGGCCATGGTAAATACAAATCAAAAAACCATGAAACAGTAAATCCCTCACCCAGTTTTGAAAGTGACCATAACCTTGACATTTGTCCGTGAAGGTCACAGCACATTTGGACTCAGCGTGGTCAATAACCCGGGAGTAAATTATATTGTCAAGCTAACTACATAGCTAATTAATATGCAATTTAGATGGAGGTTGCCATAGTAACCCTTCCCACTACCCTGACTGCCCATGTGTTAAGTTTGGTTAGTTTGGGTCCAGAGGTTTTGAAGATACAGTAAGTAGCTGAATTTTCAGATATTCACATGACCTTGACACATTGACCTTTTACCTTGAAAGGCACAACATATTTCAATCAGTTTAGTCAAAATTCCAGGGCTGTATGACATTTTCAATCTAACTATGCAGCTAGAAATCTATGTAGGTCAAAGGTCAATAATTCAAGACCCCACTGATCTTCAAGGTTAAGGTCATTTGATAAGCAAGAGGCACCCTTCAGTCTGTTCAATCACATATTAATAATTGGTGCATATAGCTACAGTAGTTTAATACTAAAGGTCAAAATAGGTTTCTATTATATGTTTGTGCTGTGACCTCATAAATGTGCAAAAATTTGGATTTCCACAGTACGGCACCTTTAAAGATCTTTAAAAATCTGACATTAACCCTGAATATTCATGTACGAACATAACCGACAGAAAAAACAAGTTACATGTGAATGACCTTAAGTAAACAGGCCTTAAATCAACAAACACAAAGAAAACGTCTGTTCTCCTGACATGCACCATGGCTGTAAGTACTGACTGATTTGAGGTGAAATATTTGGATCAATGAGAACCAGGTTTTTAATTCAAAAAGACACATATGCTAAATATATCAGACTGATTCCTAAAATCATGACGTGAATAATAGAGTGCTTAAAAACATGTCTTTATTTAGACATCTGTGTGGATTATTAGTAGTGTGTGCAATTCACATGCAGTGTGTTCACCTGCAGCTGCAGAAGGAACATCACTGACAATACATACATTTAAATGAGTTAATATCATTCCACTCTGTTCCTTGTGAGATACACACCCTATAGCACATGAAAGAGTGTCTGCAAGTTGTTATATCAAAATGATCAAGATTAACAAGGAATTGACCAGAAATAATCCAAAAAATTAACAAAACTGAACAAAATAATCAAACAGACAAAAAGGAGTAATATAAGGAAAAAAAATGTAAAATATATCAAGAAAAATGACTAAGAAATGAACAAAATTACCCACAAAACAACCAAAAATAAACAAACTGATCAACAATAAAAAAGCACTGATAATCAAAGATGAACAAAATTTACAGTAAAGTGGAACACAATAACCCATAAAACAACCCAAAAAAATTAATGAATGAATAATTAACAAAACTAAGCAACAAAGTTAGGAAAAAATATCAAATGTGACACTGATCCTTTTTACTACAAACAATATAATAAAAAATAATCAAAAACAAATAAGATATACATTAAAATTGACAAAGCAATCAAAAAATTGAATACATGAATCCATTAAATAAGCAGTTATACACTACCAGTCAATAGTTCAGGGCCACCCCAGATTTTTTAGTACATATGTCAAATTGGCCATTTTTTCATGCAATGAAAAAAGAAAAAAGCAATATTTATATATGAGGAAGGGATATTTAAATTCACAATTCAATTTTTAAGTTGGCAAATAAGTGTATGTCTCTCCAACCTTTTGCTGTCAGTGGAAAAACAGTTTAAGTGACAAACATTGACTGTTCTGAGAAAAAGTGAAACTTCAACTGAGCCATTTACCGTGTTTGTGAACTGCTTGGAGTGCATTGCCAAGCACATACTGTACTTTGACTCATTATTATTAAGTTTGGGTTTATTTTGACAAAAGGTGGTGTTGTAAAGTACATACATAAATATTGTTTTTTCTTTTTTCTTCGCATGTAAAAATGGCCAGTTTGACATATATATCATAAAAATCTGTGGTGGCCCCAAACTTTTGACTGGCAGCGTATCAAATAATGAAAAAGTATCAAAAAATCAGGAAAATGGACAAGAAAATGGACAAGAAAGGGGAAGAAAATAAAAAACAAAATGAAAAAATGATGTAGAAAGATGTTTTTTTCTCTGTCTCTGAATAAAAATGTCTCTTTAGATTGAAAAGGTTATTGGATGCTGAAATCAGCAGCCACAGCTCCAGTGTTCACCCTGTGATCTTCAATCTTAGTGGAGTTCCAGAGATCATCTTCTGATTAAAGCTTCTAAATAACCTGCCAGTCAAAATGAACACAACAACTTCTGACCAGACAGCCCTTGGACCCAGACACAGACAGTGCTTTGAGGGTCATGTCCACTTCATACACAAACAGACTCATTTATGTGTCACCACTTCCAAATACCTTTCACATGGAAACAAGCACATCTGGTACAATATGTTTGACTAACACGTTGTCCTCACGTTGTTGAAACATTTGCACTGGTAGTTGTTTCTTGTCACGGTTCCATGTTACAAAGGGTCACTGAAAAAGCACGTGACACCACACTAAACACACGCAATCTTTACTATGACAGATTTACTCCTTGTTGAGTGGTTTAAATGACATTGGATTGGGTTGTTTTGTGCATTTTAGATGTATTTAATGGTCTAACATGACTTTACAGAGAAAGTTAAAAATAATATTCATTTAACTACCGCAGTATTTTAGATGTTATTAGATACACTCTTTTAAAAAAATATTCAAGCTCGTGTTGTTTTACAGTCCCTGTTGTTAAATGTAGTTAATATGAATACATTTTTTTTTTAATGGGCATTTAAATATGGTTTGCAGTGAGTGGGTAAATTTAGCCACTATTAAAATGCTTGGATTTTTAGACTGTGTACACTGTCTTCACAAAATCTTCATAGTATCCTTCTAAGGTCCACATTTCCTCTGCTTCAGGTTCAGAATGCCCTCTTTGGAGTAAAATCTTCTCTCCACGTCAATCGAAAGTTGACCTATAAAAGAAGATCCAAAAATAAATAAATAAAAGAAGAAATAGTGTACTGTAGTGGCAAAAATTAGAAGATAAAGTGTAGACAAAACAGAGAGCTGTGCCAGGTGCTACCACCTGTACTTGTGACATTATTGCTTTATACATTTGAAACATTGTCAGTATATTTTCACCTGTTTGACTATAATTTACAAAACCAACTCTTTAATGTTAAAGTAAAAGCAGAATTTTAGAAAACAATGTCAGTTGTTAAAAATATATAGTGGAAAACATCACCACATACGGTATGTGTTAACCATTCACCCAACTTAAATCAACTGAAGTCCAACCAAGTGATGCTGATAATCTGTTGGTTTGTGAAATTGAGATAAATTGAGAGCACTGCAGGTAGGCAGGTATGTCCTTTACTGTCTCAGCATATCTCTAAACAGTGAAATTTGGTTTGGCAAAAATCACCAACTAGGCAGGATCTATAAAATGCTAGGTTAAAATGCTGCTTAAAATACAAACTGAATTAAATAGAACTTGAAATGCTCTTGCTCAATAAATAATCTGTAAACAGCAGATAACTGTGTAAAATGCACAATCACAGAAACAGGACCGGTTCAGAACTCAGCAGAACATTCACAGCCCTGGGGGGAAAGCTGCTCCTCAGGCAATTAGTCCATGTCTTTATTACTCTCAGCCAGCCTGAAGGGAAAGACACCTGTGTTTAAACTGATATCAGTACAGCCACCTGTAACGGGAAGATTCAGGCAATTTAAAGCACTTAGTGATTTAAAAGAAACCAAACTACAACTCATGTTATGACTCGAGACATGCAGTTGAAGAGATGAGGTGTATACGTATATTAATGCAGTCAAATGATGTATTTACAATACCATTTCATTTCCTTTTGCCATACGTCCGCTTTGTTAGTGCATATAACAGGGCCTTTTAAATTTAATTTATTCTCAGATGGTCAAACATTTACACACTGTTAAATCTGTTGACATTTGGAATTGACTTCCAAATGCTTCACACATGCAATTGCAGCTCAGGTCAGCCCTCACATGTTTCTTCTGGATTAACGTCGAGGCATTGTGCCTGTTGCTCCATATTGTTACAAAATAAATAAATGAAGTCTTTGATTCATATTTTGTAACCATGTAGTCTTCTGCGAGGTTGATGGGCCAAAAATTGGTGTAACTTTGTACGTGTCACAAAATAAATGTTATAACATATTCCATAAGTTACAAAATATCCAAATAATTTTCATGTTACTGTTTGCTTTATGAAGTAAATCAGTGAACTTCATGGACTAGATGCTTTTCTTCCATTTCTTCCTCCATTTCTAACACCGATCATTATGGCCAAACAGTTCCTTCAAAAGGTTTACGGTGTGTCACGGTGGTACTTTTGAAACTTATGTCTTCTTTAAGTCATTTTTTGGGAACATGGACTATATGTATTTATCTATATTTATATGTATTTGCCTCCAACATCTTTATCAGCTCAAAAAACGCTAGGATAATTTTGAATCTGCTGGACCAAAGCACATTAATTTCTTGGAATTAATGTACATGCAATGTTGCGTGGCCCTACTGTTTATTACTGTCTGTATGGATGAAGATGAACCCTCAAACATGCGTAGATTTCTCGTAGCAGACTTATGCATCACCCCCAATTTTATAGTCATAACATCAATTTACAGACATTTTATAGGCTGAACTTGTACCTTACACCTTAACTTTTGGCTATTGAGAATGAAGTGCATTTTTAAAATATCTAATTAAACATATGTAATCAAAATTATATATGTTTAATGTTCAGAACTGTTGATTTCTTGGGTTTGAATGAACTGGGTTAAGGTCAAATTCAACATCCAATCCAGATATAGTGAAGTACAATAAAAAATACATAAAAGTCAGTGTAAATGCTGCTGACACTTCACTGGATGACACAGTGATTAGGTCAGACTTGAGGACAAAGTCCATTTCTCTGTTGCAGCTTTAGTCTCATACACAGAGCTGAGGTGGCAAGGGAGGGTTTGGACACAGGAGGGCCTGGTTTTCCAAATCCAGGAGCCAAAGGGGTAAAGTGCAAAGTAGGAGGTGAGAAAAAGAAGACAGAGTGCTGACACAGAGACAGACATAAACACATTGCGACAGTTGTCTCTCAGAGAGAAGCATCAATTCAAATATCTCCAATCATACAGAGGAACAGAGACTGAGTGAGTACAAATGAATGCAAGAAGAAATCATAATCAAAGACCTGACTAAAACCACTTCGACACTTTAATTTCAGATATTTTTACTTTCTGTTGTACTGAAAAAAATAACAAAACCTATAGAATGAGACAAGTTCAAGTTAACGGATCCTGTAGTGTCTTCTCTGGTGTGTTTGTCTTGAGTACCATGGTGTGACATCAGGCAATATTCTGTCTTAAATGCTGCAGTAATATACTTGTATAGCCAACTTGATACTATACGGTAGATCAAAAAGGACTATACTTTGCAAGCTGTAAAACAGACAAATTGGTCAAATTTACCCAAGCAGTGTCATCCACAGCATATCCAGCCTCATTGTATTTAGTAATTATTTTCACAAAGGAATGTCTCTGGTCATAGCATGAGTTTGTTTAATCATCGCCTGTGTTTTGATCTCTGGAATCATAATTTAAGCATCCTTAATAATACTAATAATACTAGGTTGTTTACCTACACATCTGTTCAAACCAACCTAAAATGACAATGAAAATGGGTATTTTTATTGGTATATATCTCTGTCTCTTACAAATGACCTGACATTTGTAAGAGACAAATAGCCAGTGAAGCGTGATGGTTTGGACAAAAGCCAAACCATCACGCTTCATGTTTTTTTTTTTTCAACATGACGTGCAACCGATGTTGCAGCGGCTACTCCTCCAAAAGTAGGAGAAATGTGAATTTCCCCACTGTGGGACTAATAAAGGTTTATCTTATCTTATCTTATCTTATCTTATCTTATCTTATCTTATCTTATCTTATCTGTCATATCACAGAGGAACTAATGTTGTACAATAATGTACATTAATGGAGTGGAAATTAAAATAGGGATCCATTTTACCTGATGTCTGTTTCAGATATGAATGTCCATTATTTGATCAGGATTTATATGGACTATATGTAACAATAGGCAGTATAAAACAGCACAATTTTAGGGTAAGACCAAGAATGGACTTGTCCATGGTGTACCCCACCTTCATCCTGAATCAGCAAGGATAGGCTCCAGCACCCTCCAATGATGATCAGGATTAAGGGGTAGAAAATGAATGAATGACTTCAATTTTTATTAAACTCAGATATCAGAGAACAATTGAAAAATAGACACTCATAAATTTGACCTGATTGCTGCTGTCGTGCTAAACACATATAACTTGCTTAGAAATTCATCACTTCAACACAAGTCAACAAGTTGTGCTCATTTGGATTATACTTATATATTATGGATATCATGCAGTTATCAGTTTGTGTATGTTTCTTAACAGATACATTCGAAAATAAATCCTTAAAAAATGACACTGGCTCTGAAGTATCAGGTCATAAGCCATAAACACCACTGAAATGAGGAAAAAAATAACCACGTTTTGGGGAATGATGGGTGAAGTGTTACAACCAATATTAAAATATATGAGCCCTGTAAGCTGAATGACCTCTGTGGTTTCAAAGATGGATGTGAAATGAGAAGTGTCATCTGGTTAAAAGACTCTTGGTGAAAAGTGAAAAGCCATGACAAAGAACCAAGAGAAGGTAGAACTACAGTTGAAAGACAAATAATGGGCAATCACAGAGGAAATACAACACAATACAAGACTACAGAAAAACAAGTGAGAATACCAGAGGCAAAAACTGGCCAAAGTTCACCCATGGGGTAATTTGAAGTGTAAAAACTCAAATTGGCAACATGCAACTGGACTGAAAAAGGAAATATATTATGCACTTCTGAAAAAAAAGCAAAACAAAACAAAAAGTACTTTTTGTTTTGTATGACCTTGTTAATTGAAGACTTCTTTCATGAATAAAGACTTAAGGAAAAAAAGGCAACAATATTCAAGAAGATTCTTCACTTTTATTGTAAATATGTATTGGTTCCAAACACTTTAATGGCTATTTGTATTGGTATTGGCCCTGAAAATTCCATTTGTATTTATGACAAAAATACAGGTATGATCACATTAAAATGATCAGATTGCCTTTATTTGATCCTAGCAGAAGAAAACAGAAGAAAGTGAGAGTCAACGTTTGACTTTTATGATGAGTCAAATGTGTAACTTTGAACATGATCCAAAACCTGAATTCCTCTGTTGCATCAGAGCTGCCTCCTTCATCACTTCCACCACTATCATCTCTGCTGCAGCTGAATATCATATATAATCTGTATAACTGTGTAAAGCTTATCTGTTTTTGAGATTTCTCCGGAACAATGGTCAAACAGTATGGATTAGAAAATGAGGTCACTCTAGGTCTTTAACCCTTCATTCATCTCAATCTTCTGTGTATCTTATCTGGAGTGTGTGAACTTCCACTGGAGGCAGCTTTATCATTTGTTTACATTGTATACTTTGTGCTATAATAACACTCTTGTCTTTGCGAACCATTATAGGTAACCAAGGTTCAATGCCCTGACCTACATTTGTATATGTGTAGTGTGATATCTGTTCACTGGAGCTCATCAGGAATAATAAAGCCTACTATGATGTAATTCAATTTGTAGTTATCATTAAAACATAAGGAAATGTAAATCCACAATGTTTTAAAAGTGGTTTATGACTTTAAATGAGAATTTTCAACAGGTCATATTTTTGCTATCCCAGTCCCTGTTTTGGACTGTTCCTAAAATTGTGCTGTTTTACACCCCTTATTGATTAAACATAATCCATAGAACCCAGGTACAAAAGCAGACATTTATACCTATAACAGCCATGTGGTAAAATGAACCCTTATTGAAATGCATTGATTTTCAGTCTTGTGCAAAAAGAGAAACACTGGTCTCTCAGGGACCTCATGCTTCACACCATATTATTGCAATTACCGTATTTTCCGCACTATAAGGCGAACCTAAACGCCATCAATTTTGTCCAAATATGACACTGCGCCTTATAATCCGGTGCGCCTTATGTATGGACTAATTAA
>JAQQAE010013511.1:0-12725 GCA_029823295.1 Pseudamia nigra | reverse complement strand
GACAGACAGATAGATAGATAGATAGATAGATAGATAGATAGATAGATAGATAGATAGATAGATAGATAGATAGATAGTCCCCATTTTAATTTAAGAATACACTGATTTGTCTTCAGGGTGAAAATGTTCTTATACATGTTTAATTAATGATGGAGGTTTGGGCTCTGCAGCCTCTGCAATCTAAAGAGCCATTTTTGGATAGGAAGAAAAAACATGCGTCTTGAGGTGCACAAAATAATCCAACCCTTTATGTACCACATGAGATCTGATATATGCTTTAGCTGACATCATGTTAATACCAAGTCGGACATTATATTAATTTTTTTAGTTCATTTTGTTCATTTTGAGTTTTGATCAATTTAGTGATTATTTTGTTCTTTTTTGCCAATTGTTCATTTTGCAGATTATTTGGTTAAGATTGTGTTTATTTTTGTTAATTACTTAATGATTGTGTTTCTTTTGAGAAATTGTTCATTTCCTGGATTATTTTGGAGATTTTTGTTAAATTTTTTTTGATTATTTCACTCAATTTTATTTTTGTTCATTTGCACATTTATATTCATTTTCTAGATTATTTTGTTCATTTTGTTGATTATTTGTCTAGTACTTTGATGATTTTTTAAAAATATTTTGCTCATTTTGTATCCATTTTCATTCACCTGAGTTACTACTTTAGTTATACTGCCTGGCCAAAGGAAAGTCACAAACACACTAATATTTCGTTGGACCACCTTTAGCTTTGATTACAGCACGTGTTTGCTGTGGCAACATTTCAATAAGATTCTGCAATGCCACACCATTTATTTCTGTCAAGAGTTGCATTCATTTTTTCGCAAAGATCTTGTATTGATGATGGAGAGCTGGACCACTGTGCAAAGCCTTCTCCAGCACATCCCAAAGATTGGATCTGGAGTCTGTGGAGGCCAATCCATGTGTGGAAATAATGTCTTATGCTCCCTGAACCACTCTCACAATTTGAGCCCCATGAATCCCATTAGGGAAGAAAAAAGCCTTTTTTTTCCCGATTAGCCTCACAGATAGGTGGTTTTCTTAAGGTTACACAGCTGTTTAGTCCCAATCCCTTGCATTCCCTTCACATTGTGCATGTGGAAATGCTCTTACTTTCACCATTAAACATAACCCTGAGTTCCATTGTTTTTTTAAAGATTTGAATTCACTGTCAATCACAATCATTCAATATTTTTTTCTGATGACATTTTTTCCTCGAAGATGATGTTTTCCCACTATCCCTCTTGTTTTTAATAATACATTGGACAGTTCTTAACCCAGTATAAGTAGCTTCAGCAATCTCCCTAAATGATTTCTTTGCTCGATGCCAATAATTTGACCCTTCTGAAACAGATTAACATCTTTTCCATGACCACGGGATGTGTCTTTGACATGGTTGTTTCAGAAATGAGAAGTTCCTCACTGCATCAGTTAAGTAAAATAACTTGTATGTATATTTGTACTGTATGTATGTATAATTCTGAATTTTGTTCATAATTTAGCTTATTTTTGTTCATTTTCTTGATTTTTTAAAATCATTTTGTAGATTTTCATCAGTTTTGTCTTAATTATTGTTCATTATGTAGATAATTTTTTCTTCTTCTTGTATTTGTATTAGTGCTTATTTTATTCATTTCCATTTACTGTACTCTAATATGGCACTTCCATTATGGGACAAAAAGAGGGCCTAAAGAGGCACATGTGGCCCTGGAGCCAGTGGTTGCAGACCTCTGATCTAGGCTATTCGAGCTCTGTGGACTTTAATTTGTTTGGCATGAGTATAAAAAGACCTAATCTGTTAAATCCAAATCTTTCACAGCATCCAACTCCATGAAACACTTTTTTTCTTTTTCCTGTTTTCTTACTTTGGAGTAGAGAAAAGGAAAAATATGGTGAAATGAAGAGAAGCCTGTGAACTAGCAGTGCTCAAATATGGACCTCATGCATACAAGCCGCTCCACCGCAGCGCCGCCCTCCAATGAAGGCCCTCGTCGACACTGCGGACCTCCGGAGAGAAAACCCACAACCATACAGCACTTCAGAGTCACACCGCGAGCAACACCGGTGCATGTCCGGCGAAGTTGAAAGCACTCTGCACTGCACAGCACAGGAGACACATCACGGAAGAGATGACTGACAATGGCCTTAGCTGATCAGGACACAGACCACAATGTGCGGGTTCTCCTTTAGCCAATCAGGACACAGAACACAATGTGCAGGTTCTCCTTTAGCCAATCAGGACACAGAACACAATGCGCGGTCATACGCTGTATAAAAAATACATTATAATTGCACCAAAAAAAAATCCACGAAACAGCGAGGCCGGGGAAGGTGAACCGCGATATAGCAAGGGACCACTGTATAGACTATTATGATCTACATTTTCCACTTTCACTTTGATTTCAAATTTTTCTATGTATTTTACTCTTTATAGGTAAAAGATTAGCTGTATAAGAATAGACATTGGCCTTAATTTGTTCAAAATTACCAGTAAATCCACAAAATTCATAAAGCTGAACAAAATATGCTACAAACTGAATGAAAATAGCGAAAAACGCTAATTGAGCAAAAATGATCAAAATTATTCTCAAAGTGTACAAAATAAATAAGAAAATGAACAACGACAGGCCGATAAGCAACATAATAAACAAAATATATTTAAAAAATGAACAAAATAATACAAAATAACTGAGAAAATTAATAACAGAAAACAGGGTTTCATAGAGACCCAAAAGTTACATACAGCATCCTCCAAAGTTACCATACATGTACACTGTTTTATTGGGGGACAGATGCAAAGCTTACGAATATTAAGCGCTATCCCTGCCCCCTTCCTGATGAAATGTCACCTCTGGTGAAGCTGTTTACCTGGGCCGTGATGTTCATAGTTCAGTCAGAGTGTCATTATGTTCTGTAAACGGCTGCAGACTGTCTCATTTGCCCGGCTGCGTGTGTCTGGTTGTTTCTGGATCTATTAGCCTTGACCTTGTGTTTGTGTTTAAGCAGAGATTTAAAACCAGACAAGAATGTATTAATACAGCTTTTTTGCAAACTGACTAAACATATCACTCCTAACATAACTGAGATGAATTTCTCTGATATGACTCAGTAATGTCTTCTGTCTGCGCATTTGTCCCAAATCTAAATACATTTTTGTTTATTCTGTTAACTTATGCAACTTGATTTGTGAATTAATGTTCAGTATGAATCATGTACAGACTCAAAAATGAAAAACTCACTTTTCCTGCTGGTTTTGAAAGCTGCATAGTTATATTGAGTGCATTTGCCCCTCCTCTCATCTATATACAACATCTCACTCTAAAAATAACTTTGCCTGCACCAAAGTGGGAGCTGGTTTTAAAAGGAACTCTATTTTAAAGATTATGAAAGTGTAGGTCTGCTTGATTGATACATGAAAAATGACATCCTTTAAATAAATACATACTGTCTGGCACAAAAATAAATGTTGTACAATGTAGAATGATCTCTTTTTGTATATGAACTGTATATTTTAATGGATGAGGTATGTAATTAGAGTCTAGACATAGAAGTATTAGCACGTTATTATGAGTTCACACCCAGATGCATCATTATTTTGTAGGAAATGTTTTGTCGTAGTACGAATTTCCACTTTGTTTGTGAAATGAAAGGGAATACTGCTTGGTGCACCTTGTGTCGAGTAAATATTTCTCAAAATCCAGACACAAGGAAATCATTATTTGCCACTCCAGCTTATACCTCCCTCACCTCTTCCTGATGTTTGGAGAAAACAGCATTGGAGCCAATGCAAAGGAGGAACCAGAAAAGCATACACAGGGTTGGTATATATTGAGCTGCCCACTGCGTGTTTAGTTCTTTCACAGCAGTACAAGGTGAGCTACTGTGCCTTGTGCTGCAGGATCCACTAGCTTCAGACATGGCTCGTCTGGCCCTCCAGGTCTTCCTCATTCTTTGCTTCTCTTTGCTGCACTTCAGCTCCAGCCGTCCATCTCGAACCAGGAAGGCTGTGTCATCTCGTCAGCCTGGTAACTATACACATGCCACACGGTTAGTTCTTGGCAGAAACTACTTGCTCATTGTCAGCGTTCATCTGACCTGTTTTTCTTACTCATCCAGCAGCTGCAGATGAAGATGTTAAATCTCAGCTGGAGAGGCTGTGGCAGGAGGTGAATTCACTGAAAGAGATGCAAGCATTGCAGACAGGTACTGCTCTCATTCCAAGTGTCACAGCAGATACACCAATATGCTTCTGAAATATTACTGTGCAACATGTTGGTTCAAGAACCATTTAAGCATTAGAGGAGATATAGTGTGCCAGTTTTAGCAAGTTGACATAGTCTTAGTCCCAGAATGTACACTCAAGGGATTCAATACAGCACCACTCTATTTGGGAAGAGCTTTTCTCAATTAACAAAACTAGTTGTACCAATGCATATATGGTTGCCTTTATAATAATTCCCAACATGGGAAATTTTATCACATGACTGATTATTGTGACTAGTCCTGTGCCTTAGAACACACTTTTGGGAAAGAACTCACAATGCCTTTGTGCAACCAGTCCCAAATGACTAGTGCTCTGTCAAACACCCAACACTATAAAAAGGCACCACAGCTTTGGAGAAAATGACATCTGTAAGAATGCCATGACCGGGGCAACTGACCGGGATGGTGTCATTGGAATGCTGGAGGCAAGGTGGACCACCAGACAAGTTGCCAGAGCAGTAAATGTCCATCATTCCACAATAGTGCACTTGCACCAGCATTATTTGTCCAGAGAAACAACAGCAGACCAACCACGACCAGAGACTATTGGCATGCACAGTAAACCAGTACATGCCTTGAATTGTGAAGCGCCTAGAGATAATCGGCAATTATGATTGGCGCTATACAAATAAAGTTTGATTGATTGATTGATTGATTGATGCAATTCTAAATTGTCCATATGTATCAATGTGAGTATGAATGATTCTGTCTGAATGAATTTTTGGTGGTGGTCAGTGAGGCCGTTGGCGCAAATTGGCAGCCAAATTTCTGTCAGTCTGCCCCAGGGCAGCTGTGGCTACAGCTGTAGTTTACCACCACCAGGAGTGAATGTGGGGTGAATGGATAACGGATGTCAGTGCTTTGGGAAGGAGATTTTAAAAAGTGCTGTATAAATTTAATCCATCATCATCATCATCATGCAAAAATATAATTTGCGTACAATTTGCATACAACACAAACTACTCCTGTGATTTTACAAATGAATGTAGAGGTGTGTTATTCAATCCCTGAAGTATATATTTTAAGTTTCAGTTCACAATATAACACAGATTGTTCATTGCACCATTTCCAAACAACCTGTTTCAGAGTCTATTGCTTTAAATGCAAATGAGTGGCTGTTGACCACACATTGCCATGGATACCATTATGTAGATGCCCTGATGGCCTAGAGTCCAGGGTGATTCTGGTGGTTCTGAAGGTTCTAGTGGTCTGGAGGACTGACTGATGGCAGTGACAAAAACACAGAAATAAAAATGGCTTGTTTTAAGTCAAGTTATATGAAAGCCTCTATGTTCTTGCACAAACTGAGTGTTCTTTTGATAGTCTAGCATTATTTTCCGAGTCAGTAGACCTGCTTTATGTTGGAAAGAAATCAAAACATAATTTTTCACAATAAGCCATGTTGTTTTTTGTACTTAGTGTTAGTGTTGTTTTGTGTTTTTGCACTCTTGAGAAAGAAAAAATACAATATTTGCAAAAAATAGTGTGTTTTTTTTGTTGATCCTGGAGACATGTTTTTGAAACTTATTCTCAGAACTGTAATTCTGTATTAACTTGCAGCTATTTTGTAAATACATTGGGTTTGTTGCTTTATTGGCGTACGATGACCATATGTACTGTATGTACAGGAATTTATATAACACTAATTTAGGATTTTAGTTCAGATTTTTATGTATTTATACTGTGCACATATTTTCTGTATTTTTGTTTATAGTCCTACAAAAACAGCAAAGCCAAAGATGGTTTTCAAGTTTTCAAGTTCTACTGTTCTACCTACGTAGTGAACTTGATAATAAGATAAGGCAACAAACTCATGGCTTTGCACAGTGCTATAGGTAAGAGTACTGTAAGAGAACAGTTTTAATAAAAAAAACAACAAAAAGCTAACAGAGGTAGTTAAATCTGTCATAATCTGAGGAAAATTCTGCATCAGGTGCAAGTGGAGACAGTGATGTGAAAAAACCTGAAAAATATTGGAACTACTTGGAGTCATCAGCAGAGGGCAGCAGTACAACACTTAACATGCAACTTGAAACATAGATGGCTGTTGATAATTGACCATTTTTCAGACAACAAATTAAACATAACTGTTTCACATGTACCTGAGTGGTGTTGTTTTTTTTACTGTGTCTGAGAAATACATTTTACTCTTACTCAGTTACAGTGATTAAAAACAGCCAAAGTACTTGGCTCCACAGCACAGTGAATACGAGTCATTTGTACAGTACATGGTTTGATTCCAAATGATGAGGAACAACAGTCAGATTGGTTCATTTTTTGCTGCTCAGGGAGCAAAAATAATCACAAATAATCAAGTAAATTAACAAAGTGATCAAACTAGGCAACAACATGAGGAAAATAAGCAAAACATGAATAAAAATAAGCAACAAATTGAGCAAAAAATGAACAAATAATATTCAGTAATCAAGTAAAACCAAAATTAACAAAACTAAACAAAATGATGGAAAATTAGACACAATGATGATGACAATTAAGTAAATAAAAAACATTAACCAAATAGGTGACACACCTAAAACAAATCTTGAGCACATTCTAAAGTTTTTTTTCTCTCTGCTTGTCATTAACAGTGTCTAACATCATGTGTTTTTACACTACATTGACGTCGTCCTGGACCGGTCACTTCATTAGTGATAAGCGAGGGGTACTTTACATTGTCATTATCTGTGGGATAAATAAACTGTTTAAATGCAACATATCAGGGTGCAATACACGAAATGTTAGGAAATTACTCACTATTCTTTTACTCTTTCTCTCACGTAAAAATCTTTGTTTGTACTTCTACTTCTACTTAAACCATTATAATAAGTAACACTGCTTTTACTTGTCTAATATTTCTGTGTATTCTACCCACCAGTTTGAGGTCCACTGCAGTTGAATGTTACTCACAATAATTTTTCTTATTAAAGAATACATTAAATATTTACAGTTTCCCCTTCCCGATTCCTTATTTATTTATTTGTAAATTGATCATATTTGAATTTTACAAAGACAAAGGTCAGTCAAGTAAATACAAAATTCTGATTTTAAATTATGATTTCCTTTATCTAAACCTACTGGGCCCTATGTGAAAAAGTATTTACTTAATAACTCCTTCAGGATTTCTGGTAGACAGCAGAATTCATGGTTCTGTCAATTATGGCAAGTTGTCCAGGTCCTTAGCCAGCAAAACAGCCCCAAACCCTCACATGCCACCACTGTGTGACTGTTGGTGTGATGTTCTGTTTAAGAAATGCAGTTTTTGTTTTACACCAGCTATAAGGAGACACACACTGTCACTGGTTCACTGAGCTTATCGAGATCTTTTAGCCCTGCTTCACATTGTCAGACAGGTTCTACTGTATTTCAGTGATTTCTTGATTCAACAGGTCTGGCAGTAATCAGGCGTGGGTGTGGCTGGGAAAATTTAACTCAGCTCTCCAAAAAATGTAGTTGGTGGCAGTTAGTTTGTGATTTGACAAAAGAGGAGCAAATACTTCTTCACATGGAGCCAGGTAGGTTTGTATAGTATTTTCTGTTAATAAATGAGACCATTGTTAAAATATGTGTTTGATGATCTGAGATGTGACAAATACACAAAAGTAAGAAATCAGGAAGGGGCCAAATACTTCTTCACAGTGCTGTATTGAGCATTTTGGTTCCCAGACATGAAATGAGTGTCTTGTGTTTCCAGTTTGTCTTCGTGGCATCAAAGCTCACAGGAAGTGCTATCTGACCATCGAGGAGCCCAAACATTACCACGAGGCCAATGAGGACTGTATTGCCCAAGGGGGGACCCTTGCCACACCACGAGACATGATGGAGAATAATGAACTGAGGGACTATGCCAAGAGGAGCGCTCCAGGATCCAAGGACTTCTGGATTGGCGTGGCGGACATCGTGAAAGAAGGCCAGTACGTGGATGTGAACAGCCAGCCTGTCTCCTACTTCAACTGGGACCGCAGCAAGAAGCAGCCCACTGGCACCAAGAGGGAAAGCTGTGTGGCCCTGTCCGTGACCACGCAGGGCAAGTGGTACGACGAGGTGTGCCGGAGCCTCAAGAAGTACATCTGTGAGTATGTCATCCCCTAAGCGACGATTTCAGAAGGGATGGCGGGAAATATTAGAGAAATGTGCATTTGACCTTCCAATAAAACAATTTAAATTCATGGTGTTCTGGTTTTGATTTTGACTGCTTTGCACATTTAGATCATATGCAAATTTTGGGTCTCTGCTTTGTAAATAATGCCATCCTGAGCTTCATTTTGATTCACTGTTGGATTATTCTTTTACATTTCTGTTTATTTTGGATGATTTTTGTTGTTTTTTGGATAGTTTTGAGCATTTTTGATATTATGTTGTTCCTGTTTTGTTTGGCTGCATTCAATTTGGTTCTTATATTTTTGCTTCCTTTTTGTTGAATTTGGCTCATTTTGTTGCTTATTTTGTTTCTTTTGTGGAATATTTTGCTACTTTTACATTGAGTTTAGTTATTTTGCTCATTTTTGACTATTTTTGTTTATTTTGGGAATTATTTTGTTCCTTTGTTGTTCATTTTGGTTAATTTTTCATTAATTTGTTCAGTTCTATAATTTTATTAATTTTGAGGATAATTGTGTTCCTGCTGTATTTGGTTAGTTTTGTTGCTTATTTTATGATTTTTTGTTTTCTTGATAATTTTACCAATTTTTTACTTATTTTGTTAGATTTCCACAAAGAACACAAAATGATGCACTAACAATTCATCAGAGCACAAAAATAGTGTTTTAAATTTTGTTCTTTTTTTTCTTCAAAAAATCCACAAGATGAACAAAATAAGTCATAAAATAATTTGTAAAATGAAAGGAAAAGTATAAAATTAAGGAACTATAACAGAACTAAAGAAAAATGAATCTTGACCCAAGTTTTGGGACGAGTGGGTCTTTATACACTCCTTGATTGATGACAACTAAACATTCACTTTAGTTTTTGAGTCTGGAGTGATTTGTTCAAATGCAGCATAGAAATGCAAAAATATTATTCATTCTCATCTGTGTCAAAAGGGTAAACACTGAAAACAGGTATTCAATCAAAACTATATGTAATCTGCAGTACTGTGTCCAATCTACCTGACGTGCTCAAAAATCCCAAAACAAACATAAAACACACAACATGTAAACTTACAGAAAAGACTGTTATCAATCCCTCACCGTCTGTGAGGTGACAATATTCAAACTTTGGGATATACTTTGCTGGTGCTTTTCTACTGCTGTAGATTTCACACCAACAAGTGTAACTTTTTAACTGTATTTTTTATATGGCTCACTGACGGATTTATTGATTTTTATTAGTTGTATGCACAAAGTGTCTAATCTTGGAATGCTTCTCTGCGATGCTCAGCCAGTAAAATTCACAACAGAAAGGTTACCTCAGGCACATAACTGAGAAAAATCAACACAGTAGGAGGTAAAATAAGACAGTACAAGAGGAAATGAAATGCAAAGTATTAATGATAAACAGTGCTGACAGAATGGTCCAATATTTGGATCAAAATTTAATGCATAAATGGAATTATATGTAGACTAAAAGAAACTCATATCCATGAAGGTGAAATTCTGCCAGTATTCATGATGTAACATGGCTTATACTGTAATTGACGTCAATCATTATGGTCTACTAATGATTATACAGGTTAAACCTTCAGTATGTGCATGACTTCTGTGATAGTTTGCTTGCATTTATGCATCCCTGCAAAATCTATCAAAAACTGAATGGCAGAACAATGGATAACATGCTGTGCAGTCCCACATGAGCTACGACATATACTGTTCTACATGTAGGCCTATTGGAAACATACTGTAAATGAACTGAATGTCCCGTAATAGCCTACACTGATGAGTCCCCAATACACCAATATTAAAAGAAATGCAGTGTGTATGGCAGGAGCACCATATTTGCTTACCATTAAATCAGTGAGTGGGGTATTTGTAAATTAACAACAAACTGGGTGGAATCATATTTCACTGGAAAGTATACATTAAATATTAAATACAATATTAAATACATTGTGACAGCACAGTCAAACAGCAGAACCGCATCATCCCGTCATTCTCCCACAGATCCACACATTAAATGTGTTTATGTGTGTTTCCGTCCGTTTAAAAACAATGAGAAACCCACAAACACGGCACCCACGTCATCCTGTCCGCATGCACACATCACGCACGCTGTCTGGATGGAATGTGACGCCAAAGCCCTGAGTGAAGTCTCGCGGAGTGAAACACCGGCCATTTTTCTCCATTTATAGCAGGACACTTTGTGTACCCGAGTGTGTTGCGTTCACTTTGATAAGCCTACAACTTTTGACAAATTTAATTTCGTAATTTAAGCATACAAACTTTCAGCAAACACAACACAAACCATGTTTGTGTTTATCGCTGCAAAGTTTTTTCGCTGACATCCTTGTCCGGATAGATGCTTGTCTAAATTGTCGCACAAATGGAAATGGTGCCTAGCGAGGAGAACCAGTTCGTACCCAAAGAGGTGAGGTTATCACGGACCCTGCCAGGTCGGGTAATCAGCCTCTGGGCGTCAGCAGTCACCCTCTCAGGCCATCTACTTTTAGCATCGCAAAACTTTTTCACCACTTTGGGACTTTGTGATCTTGGTGTATCATTCAGCGGCTAACAGCTAAACATTGTTTTGACGGCCTATCATGACATAGCTAACCAACGTAATAGCTAACATTAGTTAGCTTCTAGTTTCATTGCATCTCACAAAGTGAGTTTATGTTAGCAGCTAACGTTTGAACTTTGAAACATTGTAAACATTTTGACGAAAGACGGTGTTTTGATCACTAATGCTCATTTGTTTTTAAATCAGTGCTGTTGATGTTATGTTATTTCCCGAAACGACGGAAGACATTTGGCAAATTTAGTTAGCCAACTGGTAACTAACACCAGCCAGCAGAATTTGGCTAGCTCACGGCTTTAGCTTCGCAGCCTTTTAAATAGAACTCCGCTTAATCTTTATGTTGTTGAAGTTCAACTAGATGCAAGTCGCTTCGTATCCACTGTTGAAACATCTAGAAGTAACAGTATTTCTTTAAACGGTTTCACTGTGGTGTCATATTGTTCCCGTCAGTAGATTGTTTTGAAGGAAACTTGTAGCTGTAGTGTATGTTATCATTAGCCACTCAGTCCGCTAACGTTAGCTTTAGCTTCCAGTTTGACGAGCTGAAGATGCAAGACTGTCAAATACGGTAACGCAGTGATGATGGCACTCTGCTGTCCGCGATGTTTACATGATCAAATCCACTCCCTATCTGACAGCTTCGCGTTGTTCACTTGACATGTTAATGGGCTGATTAATCAATGCTAGCCTTTGCTTTCACTGTGCGTAGTTTGACTGCTAGCTAATATGCAGTACGCTAGGTAACCAAAAATTACATCACATTAAGCCACATTGTTGCTCTGCTGTAATTAATGTTTGGCTTCACTGGACATGAACTGGATCTGCCGGTTGTCAGCACTGTTGATTATTATTGAACACTTATATGGTTGTTGATGTTTACTTTTGTCAACAGTGGGATTAGAACCCTAAACGCACCATTGAAATATTGACAGCCAATGTGATGAAATTCTTTACACGTTATTCATAATATCTGCCCCATCACAGATATTTCGCCTCATAACATTTGACTGGATTTTCAGTGTCGTTTTGGATGCATTTACGTCAAATGTAAAGTGCAGGACGTAGTATGTGGTAGTAAGGGGATGTTGGGGAAACTGGACAGATGATGAAGCAACCCACAGTGGATTACTGTATATGTAATTAGTATTTTAACATGCCGCATGAGTTAAGTTTCTTTGAGTGGATTCTAAATATTATGTCTGGATATTTTTTCAGATAAGATAAAGACAGGACCACTGATACCATGATAGTTTGATGTCTGAACAAAACACTTTTTTTGGGTATGCTGTAAACATTGTGCAGGTGTTTATTTCCAAGCATCGTACACTATTCCTGTTTTTATTTATTGCTGTTTCCACAGCTGCAGGTTTTGTTTGTTTAATAAATAGTGTACTTTTTTGATTTGTCTGTTGTTCAAAACTTACGGAAGCTGCATTCAAAGACAATAGGTATATTTAGGTATATTTTTTAATACAGGTTATTTTGTATTTTAAATATGCTGTATACACATTATTTGCAGCTATACCTTTTCATAACTGGGAGGAACCCTATCTGCTTGCAACATCACATGTAAATATACCGAAATAGCATTTTTTTAGTCCACATGCTCCAGGCCTGTAACTGATACCGGTACTGAATGTTGGAGACTGAAGGTTGGCAAGCATTTTAAGTCAGCACCTAATGATTATTTTCATTATTAATTCATTAGGTTAATTGACTACTCTAAATTGTCCATAGTTGTGAATGCAAATGATCATCTGTCTGTATAGTCATGAGGTCTCAGC
>JAQQAE010013510.1:0-12727 GCA_029823295.1 Pseudamia nigra | reverse complement strand
CTTCTCCTTTCGGCTGCTCCCCTCAGGCGTCGCCACAGCAAAATACCAATGATTCGCATGTTTGATCTGGCATAGATTTTTTACGTCGGATGCCCTTCCTGACAAAATAATAAAGAAACCACTGGAGGAGAAGGTGTGTCCAAACGTTTGACAGGTAGTGTTTGTTAAAATAAGTGACTGCCATCTGTGCTCAGTACATAAGAATGAAATGGAGATGAGTTGGTTTAAACTGTCCATGTTAGCAGTCAATGGATAGCTGGTACCTCACAGCATTATCTGATGCCTCGTTTCTATTTCAGTCATGTAAGCCTTACTGAGCACAGCCAAAAAAAAAAAAAAAAAATCACAGCACAATAAATTGATTCCCCTCTGGTTTTGGTTTTCTCTTCCTGTGTCAGCTAATAGAGTATAGCACTGCAGGATTTCCGACCACAGACACATGCAGCCGACTTCCTAAAAAACTATACATTAAACACCAAACGTTGCCATGTGCAGGCCCGGACCCTCCTCACATTGATTCTATATGATTTATGTCCCTGTACAACAGAAAAACTGACAATAAAGGCATTAAAACATATGCACCAAGTTAGACCAAGCAGAGAGAGGTGTTACGGAATGGTTTCAACTGTTTATGGGATGGAAACACTACGAAAAACAATCCCTTTACTTCTCCACATCTCTATAACATGAACAAGTGTATGAAGAAAGCGTTACATTAACATGTCAGAACTTGTGTTGGCTGTAAGTGGGGTGAAATCTTTGTCATTCTGAAAGCTGTGAACGGGAACATTTTGAGGTCCAACATTACATGGAATAAAGGCATTTTATTACCACTAAAGAAGCATTATGGTTTAAATAACAGTTCTTGGCCCACTCAGTTTGCTGGATGGAAATCACCTCCACATCCACGCTAAAAACAGAAAGGAAGCAATCTGCACTTTCTTATATATTTTAGTTAATATATTTTCATGAAGCGTGTCTTTGAGACTCTCACTCAGCCACGTGTAGCTCCACCATGTACCACCGCTCTGCAACCTGATGGAGCCGTTGTCCTGGTGGGTTTAAGCCTCCTCCGGCGCAGCGGGCCTCTTCAGGTCCCGGATCTGCTTTATCAGATAGTTTTTCTCGTCACAGAACTGCTCGTCCTCGGACCGGTCCGTCTGGAAGTGGCTCAGGAACTCCACAAGCTTGGTCTGGTTCTTCAGCAGTATGTCCAGCACGGGCTGAGTCTTGTTGGGGTTTGCAACAAAGACCTGTTCGAATGAAAAGGTGGAAAAGTTTACAGATTAGTTGATGCTGTCTCAAAATGCGCATTTTAGAGCTGATTATCCGTATTGCGACATATACAGTGTTGTGAAAAATATTTACCCCATTCCTTGTTTTTTTGTGTTTGTATCAAATACCTCAGATTAAACAAATTTTAATATTAACTAAAAGGCAACCGCAGTAAATACAAAATTCAGTTTTTAAATGATGATTTCATTACAATTCTACATGGCATTATTTGAAACCGTGTTTGCCCCCAGGCCTAGTAACTGGTTATGCCACCCTTAGCAGCAACTACTGCAATCACGCTGGTAGAGTCTTTCACATCGCTGTGGAGGAATACTGGCCCACTATTCTTTGTACAATTGTCTTAATTCAGCCACATCAGTAGGTTTTCAAGCATGAACAGCCTGTTTGAGGCCATGCCACCGCATCTCAATCAGATATAAAGATCCAACTAGTAGCGCATCATTCGTGGCAGATGGATATAGCTGATTAAACAGGTTACCTTCCGTCAGCTTTGCTTACAAACTAGTAGGTGACGGTTGCACGGCTCCCCGGTCTGGTACGTGTACACGTGCTCACCTTGAAGACGTGGAAGGCTTCGAACTGGATGTTTCGGCTGTTGTCTCTGAGCAAGTTCATCATCAGCTTCAGATTCTCGGCCCGGCTGATGTACTTTGTCATGACGGTGAAGTTGTGACGATCGAGGAGAAGTTCACCAAGTAACTGAAAAAAAAAAAAATATAATAATAATAATAATCATACATGAGCAAACAAATAGCCTTCTGAACTCAAGAAAAATTCCACATCAATTACACTGGAATTAGTAATTACAATTTCAACAGGTCAAGGTCAAATTTATTTATATACTGTAGCGTATTTACAATGACTCATGCTGCTCAAGGTGCTGTACAAGCCAAAACACAAATAAATAAAAACAATAAACCACTTAAACTACAATAGTAAAAAACAAGAGTAAAACACAGTAAAATAAAACAAATAAATGAAAAGCCAGTCCATAAAGGTAAGTCTTCAAGATTTAAAATGCTCTCATGTTGGAGCTGCCTCAGAAAGGCTCTGTCTTCTCCAGTTTTAATTTTAGTCCTTGAAGTGGATAAAAATCAACTGAAGAGCCAGAGTAGAGAGAGGCCAGCACCATCCATGCCATGATGCAAATGCAGGGCATTTTAGGTTTATAGCACATTTCCTACAAAGAAGTAACTCAGTGTGCTTTACAAAAAACAAAAATGTGAAAAACAGTTGAATTTGAGGCATTAAAAACATATAATTTAAAATAAAATAAAACCGACAATTGAACTCCATAACATTAAGAACAGAAGTTTAAAAAGTACAGAAAAATAGAGAAAAAGCAAAAACTAGAAAGATAAAATTATGATTTCATTCAAATTATTACCAGAACAAACAGTGCAGATAAAAGATAAAGAGTTGAAAGTAATGAACATAATATGCATGACGTGTTCAAAGACGTCAGCTGGCTGGCGTTTATGCAACACAACTTTACCTTCAAAGACTGACGCTTGGTGACGTAATTGTCAGAATGCAGAAGCTTTTCATACTCTGTAAACACCTGAGAAACATATTGAACACACACAGACATTAGCATCAGCGCTCTGTACTTCAGACACAAACCACGGAGTCCGAACAGTGTGCATCACAAAAACACTGCATTTAAATATCCTACTGTTACATTGGTCAAATAAAGATAATTCTGCTCTTTTTTTGGGGGGAGCCGTGGAGCATAGTGATACGTAACCATAATGACAGAAAAGCATCTATTATTTCATATTATCTCTACTGTGGCACTACGGTAATTACACTCTTTAAATTCACATTATGCAGACAGGAAAGTGCTCCATGTTTACATTTGGTATTTTCAAGAACCAGTCTTCATTTTCATTTACTGCTACAATGCAAACATTTCAAGTGTTAGAAAAGTGTTGACTGACAGGTCGCCTGTTTAATCAATTATATGCATCCACCACAAATGATCAGCTGTGAGTTAGTTTTCCAAAAATCACAGAGAGCACCTTTAATTGAACCATTTAAGATGGTTATGCAAAAAAGTCCCATATCATGATATGTCTCATTATCTCTGTATGAGACTTTCCTTTGCCAAGGAAGTTATGTTTTTAATCAGCATTAGTTATTCACAACATAACTCAAAAAGTTATGATCGAATCTGGGTTATATTTTCAGCATGGGTCACAAATGGCACAAGGACCAATCAATTAGATCTGGATCATCAACTTTTAAATTATTCTTCACCATCGTGAGATAGGACCAAATTCAACATTTGCCCTAGTAAAGCCATAAATAACACCCAGAAAATGTTGCCAAAACATAGGACAACACCATAATAGATTTGATCAAACCCCAAAGTTTGATCCATTTATGGACAATATTCCAGATATACTGATCCAGAATGCTGATACTCATAGGGGTTGAGGAAAAATAACTACTGTAATGTAGTACCGGTTATTAAAGCTACACACATGAAACTGACACCAGTCTGTAGTGAAAGTCTGCTGATCCAGTAATGTGGATTTTATGCATCTTCAACATCTACGGTGCTAGATCCAAAAGAAAACCACAATTACAGAAATATTATGTATGCTGAATAACTATTGAACTAATGGTATGTATGCGATTCAAAATACTAATGATGGGTTTTCATGGTCAAAGAATCCAATTATGAGGGCCAAATAAATTTAGAAATATTACTTTTTGGTCTCATAACATTATGAAAAAAATGAACATAGAAATGAAAATGGTAGGTTTTCACCATGAAGAGAAACTGAGCTGCCTTGGCAGAGGTCTAATAAAATTCAAGTTACTATATTCCAAGTTCCATAGTCATTAAAAAAAAAAAAAAAAAAAAAAAACACTATTGGGCATGAACAGAAACACCTCTTAGCCTGCCATACCCAACAAATATAACACTAAGTAACAGAAATGGTCCCAAGCTCACCCTGTCATAATTATTCTCCAGAAAATCTGCACACATAATCTTGTGTCGTGTGAGTAGATCCTGAGGAGACAAAACAGAAGGGGGCACTAGATTAAAACTCGTCAGCGTTAAGACGATCGATAGAGAGCGTGATGCGTCTGTTTACCTTGAATGAGGCAAAAGCGTCTGAGGCGATGTCGAAGGTGGAAAGCTCCACATAACAGAAGAAGCAGTAGAAGTCTTCAGAAAACAGCACCGTCCGCGCTAAAGGCTCGTGACGCAGGCACTCCCTCAGCATCATACCACAGTTCAGAGCCACTTCTGGACTCTCATACCTGCACAGGTGAATACATGCTGGGTCAGATCATGCGACTCACACAACCAGTCAAAAGTTGGGACACACCTTCTCTGGTGGCTCTTCATCATTTTGGTGATTGGATTATTAGTGGGATTGGTGTCACACTAATAACACCAAAAACATCAACCTTGTCTGAGACATTCTGGGAATTAATTTTCATAAAGCCATCTTTCACAGTTTTTAAATGATTTAGGGTTTTTTTTTTACAATTTTTTTCCCCCATAGGAAATGAATGGAGAACTCAAACGGAATGTTTGTGACCAGAGCACCATGCGGTGTGGTTACCATGGCAACGATGCACTGCTCTCATCCTCAGATGCCTTCTTTAACTTTTTTTAGCAAGTTCAGCTATTTTGAGTCAGCAATCCTGCACAATCTCTTCAGAGACTGCAAATTTTCTATTTATTTATTATTGTTGTTAATAATAATATTTTTTTATTATTATTATTATTATCATCATTATCATCATCATCATCATCATCATCCTTTTTTGGACCTCATCTCCCAGTTTTCACCCGATTCACACCATTCAAACATCAAAACGTCACGCTTGTCTGGGACATTCCGGGAATTCATTTTCATAAATTCACGTTTTTTTTTTTTACAATTTTTTTCCCCATAGGAAATGAATGGAGAACTCAAATGAAATGTTCATGACTAGAGGGCCATGCCTACCATGGCAACACTGCACTTCCCTTGATCCTTTGGCATTCCTTCAATCCTTCAATGCCCTCTTAAACTTTTTCAGCAAGTTCAGCCGTTTTGAGTCCGCAATCACACCCAATCTCTTCAGAGATTGCAAATTTTCAACATTGTACATAACACTAAAGACATCCAAACTGTGAAAGAACACGTGATGTAGTAAACACAATGGTATTAACACACACACCCCGTATTATATTTTAAGACTGTCCAAAGTAACCACATTTAGCTGTGATGACAGCTTAGCATTCTCACATCAGATTCATGAAGTTGTCAACTGGAACAATTTTCAGTTTACAGATGTTCCTTGTTTGGGATTAATGTGTGTATCGAGTCAATAGCCCTATTAGTGCCACTACAACTGTTGTACAAATCCATGTTATGGCAAGAAACAAGAAGAAGCAAGTAAAGAGAAAAGACAGTCATTACTTTATGAAATGAAGACCAGTCCAAAAAAAATATCTAATAAACTTATCCAGTGCAGAAGAGGTAGGTCTCAGTCTTCCTCTGCTGGGACAGTCCTTGTGAAAACCAGTTTGATCACAGCGATTAATGCTTTTGGCGACTGCACTTGGGGGCAGTGGTGGCCTAGAGGCTAGAGAAGCGAGCTTGTGACTGGAGGGTCGCTGGCTCGAATGAGGGCCACCAAAACAAAGAAAGACCTAGAGTCACCTCTGCTGCTGAGAATAAGCTCATTAGAATTACCATCCTCAGAAACCACAGATCTACAACACCTCAGATAATGTTTGATGGTATTGGTGACTGCACCTTCGGCGACATTCAAAGTTGTTGAGATTTTTCAGATTGACTGACCTTCATTTCTTAAAATGATACACCGTCTTTTCTCTTTACTGAATGTTTCTTGCCATACTATGGATTTTTCAGCTACTGTAGTTGTAGTAGTACTAATGATCTACTACACAAGGCACAATTTAACTCACCCTTGACTTGAAAATGTTTCCAGATGACTACCTCATGAAGCTGATGAGAAAATGCAGTGAGTGTGCAAAGCTGTCATCACCATTGGACAAACAAAACTATAAAACATGTTCTGATAGGTTTAAACTTTTTTGTTTACTCCATAATTTGGTATGTGTTTCACAGTTTGGTTGTCTTCAGAATTATACATTAGTATTAATTTGTATTGAAAATAATGAAAATGAAGGAAATCGAACGGGAGAATGTGTGGCCAAACTTTTGGCTGGTAGGGTACATCAAAGCAAATCAATACCCAGCAAATGTAACATGAAAGAAAATAGGCAGCAAATCTAACAGTCATTCTTATTATTCTAATTTTAATAGATTTTTAATGGTTTTACATTTGTGCAACCAGTGGTGTTTTTATATACATTGCAGCAGTTCACATGTAAATAAGTCTTTGATAATTCATCGCTGTGGAACAGGTTTGGTCGGTCTCTGCATACAGTATAAATGGCATTTGGGAACACAATGCAGAACCACTGTATTAGAAATAAATCTGCAAAGTCTGCTTTTAACCCCCTCGTGGTCGTTTCCCCTTATGATAATTCAGTGCAGCTGAAACAGGGTTTCTCGTTAGTAGAAGAGATGAGTCAGTTTTTCGCAACTGTAGAACTATTCATCTCTCTGCATCTATGTCCATAAGTCACCCACAGGTGAGTGCAACACGTTCCCACTTGTTCTTGCAGAGTTGTTGAAACACATTCTGGGCAAAGTAGAAAATCACGAGTGCCTTGAGAGAAAGGGATTTGAAAAAGCTTTTATAGGCAAGTCAAAGCTCAGGAATTAACACTTTAAATTTACTACCTACAAATCGACTTGACTGGCCTTCAGCGTATGTGCAGTAAATGACACTGAATGAGCTCCTATTGCAAGAAAAGATCAAACTTACCCTTTCAGAAGCATGAAAAGGATCTGTGGGTGTGTAGAGATGTACTCTACTGTCGGTGTACGGGTGCCAATCTGACGTCTCACAATATTGCTGAATAAATGAACCACATCCTTTTTCCCCTGTAATAAATGACATCCAATGAGTGGCTGTGGATGTTATGCAAAGACCATTTTTGCTTTTGGGCATACAAAGCAAGCAAAATCAATTCCCAGTGAGCATTCACTGTCTGTGCAAAGTAATCAATACTTTTTACACACAAAGTCACTAGGAAAAAAAGGACATGCCCCCACCTCAAAATCAATCCTCTGCAGATTTGCAATTAGGGCTATGAGAAGGTTGGTGTTGTACAGCTCCTGTGCAAGTTGGGCCACTGCCTCAGTCTGAGGCTCCTTGTCACCTGTTCCACACAGCACTTCCTTCAGCGAGGCCAGGTTTTTGGACACCTCTTCTGCAACCTGAATCACAGAAAATTGTTGAACAAGATCTAAATCTGTGCGGCTTTCAGATGTGTGTGCGACAGAGAAAGTACAAACAATGCTGACCTTTTCACACTTCTTGTCTCCAACATCCAGCTTTTCCATGTAAGCCACATTCTCCTTCAAACTCCGAACTATTTCAGCTGGACTCTTTTGAGACTTTCCAAAAGGAAAAGGCATGACGGAGGACAGGTAATCCAAACCTACACCTCTGATCAAACAAGACACTATTACAAACAGGTGAAGAGACACCTAAGATGTGCAAACTGAACAGTGAAACTTCCTGTACTGCTGAGAATCAGGAAATGACTAAAACTCCCACTTAAAGTCAGCAGACAAATGAGCTCTGCTGGCTGCCTCAAGTCATGTATTAGGTTACAGCGTTACAAACCATAACATACACAGCCACCTGTGGCTGCTAACGTTCCAAGAGTCATTTTTCAAAGGCAACGTGGACACATTTGCACTAAATTATCACATGAACGCTGTGTTTGGACCAGGATGTTGCTTTCCCCGAGTCGGCACGAGTTTAGTCGAATAAAGTACAAACTTCCTTACCAAGTCGGGTGTCACAGGAGAAAAAAAAAGACGCAAAATTGAAGAAGCTACAGAAATGAGCGAAGTTCAGCTAGCTCGTGACCTAGTTAGCGTTAGCGAGACATAAGCAAACTGACGCCAGTACGTACACAGCAACAGCACGGAAAAAAACACACAAAACTGTTGAAATATTTAGTTCGGCTCCAGACTCACCGACTGCGCTCCGGTTTTAAAGCTGAAGGAGGCTCTGTCGCTAAAGGTTAGCTAGCTGCCTAGCAAGTTTTATCCACTTTCTTTTTTCCGCTTATTTGGTAAAAGACCGTAACGTACTGTGAAATCTGTAGCTACAAACTACCCGCACAGTCGAGTTTCATAATTATACTATGTCATGTAAACGTCCCTCGTTCTGAACGTCTGTCACCAAACTTGCTGGCTGCCTAGTTGTAAGTAGAGAGTTGCTGGGCCAGTCTTTCTGACAACTTCATTTCCCTGTTCTGCTCAAACTCCTGTCGTCTCTTCTCATCCCGGGGACACTGGGCTGGTATGTTATGCTTTACGAAACGATGACAGTACTTTGAGCCAATCAGGTTCACCGAAAAGAAGCCCTGTGCACGCCTCCTAAACTTGAGAAGCGCTTTGTTGAAATATTCCTGTGTTTCCGATGGGCGGGTTGGTGTGAGCTGAAACCGGAGCCTCAACCACCGCGCTGCCCTGGAACAGGAAACAAGTGCAACCGAATTCTAACGAAAAGATAAGGCGAGTAAGTTTCGTAAAGTAACAGATTACCTTCGAAGCGTACCGTGGCGTTTTATTCTCAAGAAATTACGAGGTTCACATGAAATTCTAATAAAAATTCATCCGTAATAAAGAACATAAAGTAGCACACATTTTCTTATGGTGTTTTTTAAACTGTCTTGTATATAATATATTTTATGCCAACAAGGCTTTAAATTGCCAGTAGTAATTTTTAAAAATAATATTAACCAGTATTTATTACAACCACTCTACCCTAATTCGTGTGTTTCTGTATATTTATGTTACAACGACATAATTTAGATCAATGAATTAAAGAATACCTATTTTTAAGCATGACAGACTAAACTTTAACTTCTGCTGAAATTATTACAATTTTAACAATATAATAATAAAAGATATGAAATGATTGCACCTATTTTTTTATTTTTTACATAGTTTTTCTAGTCTTTATATTACACTTTATTGTAGACGTCAAGTGTAGCAAAAAGAAAATGCAATGAAAAATACAGACTACTTTTATTACAGTTACTGAGAAGTGAACATAAAGATAGTAAATCTAGGTAAACTTTACCTTGCAGTAAAGTCAGAAATATCCAAGGACTTTGTGGATATATTCTGTATGAAATATGTTAGAAATTTACCTAAAGATAACATTTTTAAACACATTCTAGTGAAAAAAGTCAGACGTTGGACATACGATCAGTTTAAAATATTCACACAATTTTACCTTAGTCCCAGTGGAAAAATTCTTCCTGTCTGTGAAAAATACACTGTATATATTTACTAGACTTTTTATTTCACCTAATAAACACAGGGATACTCCTCTCATTGTTTGCATCTTTACCTTGTGCTTGGGGCTGACAACATTTTCATCATGCCCTCTAGCAAAACGTGTGGCTAAAGATGATGAAACACAGATGCCAATGTGTCCTGAACGTGTGTCTCCACGTAGGTCAAAATCCAAATAACACTCCAGTTCTCCATAATTCAGAACAGTTGCATCTTTTGAGACCTGTCTTGACTTGACAGTTTGCAGTGCTGTGTGTGTGATTTAAAATGTAAACGCCTAACCTGAATTAATGACATTTAAACCACTGGACTACTGTTCAGAGACGAGATATTACATTGACTCCCAGGATTTGAACCCAGAACCCGGTGAACCCATTTTTGGACCTTTAGTCCTAACTGTGCATTGGTTAAATGCCATAGTTGAAGTGAGTATTGCCGCTGACCATGTCCATCCCTTTATGACCATAGTGTACCACCTTATGATAACTAGGCGCTCCAACCCACTATTGGCAAAGTGTACCTATTTCTATTTTATAGGTCATGGAGCTTGTGTTTTTACTAGCGCTGAAACCAAACACACCGTAGCTGTAGTAATAGTAACAAGCTGTGATGCTGCTAAAACCCTATTGTTTTGCAGAAAAAAGGCTGCTGTGGGAAGTCATTGCACTGGCAGCCTGCAATTAACGCTGAAGTTTCTGTGAATTATGACAATATCAGTTTATGAAGGAAACAAAAATAAACATTACCAAGAAGACTGGCAAATTATGCAACAAACTGAGTTCAAATGTTGCATTGGGTTAAAACCTGTCCAATGCACTAACACTAATCTCATCTTCTCAATTAATGTTGGGTTTTTGTTTTTTTTTTTGTAATTTTGGTTAATTTTATGCACAGTTTTTATTCCATATTGCATGATCTTTGCATTATTTAATTATTATTATTATTGAATTATCTAATTATTCTTGTTAATTTTCTTAATTATTTTGTTCATTTTTGTGATTTTTTTTCATGCTGTGCATCATTTAGTTAATTTCCTTTATTTCTTTTTTGTATTGTTTTTGGTTAATTTTGTTTTTTGTCATCACATGTAACATTTAGTTGCTTTCTAATCAGTTTTATTATTTTTGGCCATTTTGTACATTATCTTGTTAACCTGTCCATTTTTATTCATGTTTTGCAGTTGATTTTGTACATAGTTTTAGTTATTTTATTAATTACATTTTGTCAAAATATCTGATTTTGACAATATGCAGATATTTTGGCAAAATAAGAACTGACAAAAAAATCAATATTTTTAATGTAAATGAATCCACAAATCCACATTTTTAAATGTAATTTACACTTTAAATGTAAAAGATAATAATAAACCTGAGAGTAAAGCTGATTCTAAATAAACAGAGGGAATAAAAAAAACTATATACTTAAGAAAATGAACAAAAGTGCACAAAATAATATACAAAATAAACATATATGAACAAAAACTAAACAAAATGATCAAGAAAGTGTACCAAATAAGACCAAAATAACCCCCCAAATGATCAAGAATGAGCAAACTAACCAGTAAAGTAAGCAAAAATTAACAAAGAAATGAAGAGTATTATCCACAAAAGGATCAAAATAAACATCCAAATTAATAAAAAATAAATGATTCTTTTTATTTTCTGGGAGACAAATGCAGGTTATTGCTACCTGCGCTAAGGAGTTTACGTTTTGTCCTGTTTGTCTGTCTGTTTGTTAATTCAAAAAATCACAAATGGATTTTAATAAAATGTTCAGGATGGGTTGGAAATGGCATAAGGACTGATCCAGATCACCGTCTGGATCCAGGAAAGTTTTGAAGTATTCTTTATCATTGCCAGATAAGACCAATTTCATTATTTTTGCATGTAATTCCACAATAAATGTCTCAAGTCAATGCAATAAAAAAATACATGATAAGGTCACATCAGGTTCTACAGTACCACTAGATTTATTCAGATCCTGTCAATATTCTGGATACTGTGATCAAAACGATACATTTTGTTGGCACTGTAAGGTAACAAATAAAAGTACAGACCTGCTACTAACACCAAACTGTAGCTGAGACTCAGTAAGGTCAGATTTGAAGTGTCTTCAGTAGTTATGGAACTAGTACTAATAATGATATGAATGTGATTCCAAATGCTATAGGTATGTTTACTGGTCAAGGAATCCAATAATGTAGGTAAAATAAATGTTGCCCAATTATTGTTGGGTGTAAACACCTTATTGAGGGAAATGAACTGCTTGGCAGAGGCTCTCCGCATGCTTTCTAGTTATATAATTAAAATCAAAAAATTGTTTCTAAATCTACTTTATATTTAGGGCTGTCAAAATTAATCTGTTAATCTAGATTATTTCATTTGCATGATTAATTAGATAAAAAAATAACGCAATTAATGCACAATAAGTCATCATCCACAATTTACACCCATTGACATGGATAAACCACTGATTACTGGTTAACAACTAGTGTTACTTTCGTTGACAAAAAAGGTCTCAAGTTTTGACAGGATTTTAACCACATTATTAGGGCATAAAATAGCAGTTTTGTAAAAATCAACAAAAAAACCTAAATAATAACAACAAAATAATAATGATAAAAACTAGAGCTGTCAAATTTAACGTGTTAATCTGGATTAAACCATTTGCATGATTAATTAGATTACATTTTTTAATGCATTAACACGACCAGCGCTATTAATGCACAATAACTCATATACAGTATCAAGGAAAAAGTGATGAAATCTGATGTTACATTTTACCACGTCACTGCCAACTTCTTCAGTATTTACTGCTTCAAAGTCAATTTTAAATTTAAAAGTATAAATCTTTACACATTTTGAAACACATTACATAGTTACTGATGAAAACAATGAACCAAGTGTAAAAAAAAGCAAAAGCATCTCAACAGAACATTCCAGAGGTTCTGTTAAGTTCTACAAAGCAGGTGGAATTTCCTTTAGTTACACAAGTTTAAATTA
>JAQQAE010013509.1:0-12727 GCA_029823295.1 Pseudamia nigra | reverse complement strand
GAATTGTAAAGCGCCTAGAGATAATCTAGAGATTATGATTGGTGCTATATAAATAAAGTTTGATTGATTGATTGATTCAAATCAAATCAAATCAAATTTTATTTATAGAGCACTTCTCATACATCGATGTAGCGCAAAGTGCTTTACATATTAAGGACATACATATTATAAAAGAAGAAAGACACATGTTAAAAACATTAGAAACACACACACATATGCAAACAGTCTTTGCCCGTAATGGTGTAAAGTATTACATATGGCTTATATGTTTGGCACCGAGGAGCCAGGTGAAGAAACACCACCTAAGGGAACCATCCACACCGAGATTCACCCCAGCACCACAGAGGGCGCCGCCACAGGGACCACCCCAACCAAACAGACAGGGGCCCACACCGTGACCGTACAGCTGCAGTGAGTGGCCCTCCAGATGCCCAGGCCAGAGCAACCCCCAGGGCAGCACCCCGTAGATGGGCCAGAGTATCACGTATCACTGTTTTCGTGTAAAGCCTGCATACTGACTACGTAGCAGAGATGATGAGTGAAATTCTTCCTGACAGCATCCTTGGCTACCACCAGTCACATTTTATGCCAAATGTGTTGAGCTTGTGGCAAAATGGGTGGCAAAGTACATAGAGGCATCGTCATTGTGCTTAGAGCCAGTATAGTTGACGACTCCAAACAGTTGGTGTAGGTGGCGCATATGAAGATACCCCAAGTTTCTGAGTGCCTTTTGATGGCGATAGAAACTGTACTCACTGACACGTTGGCTTTCTTCACAATTTCTGTAGTAAAGACTGACAGCAGGTGTTATGATGATCTGTCTCTCACACAATGCAATACAACACTTTCCATAGGACAATACTGTTCAAATAATGTTCATGAGGGTATGGTGCCACAGTGTGTTTCAACACTGCGTTTATGCAGACAGAGGGGGTTGTAATTAATCAAGTAAACTTGGAACACGTGTAGGAATTAGTTGCACCAACCCTCTAGGCTTGATCAACCTCCATTGGTGCAGAGCAGCTATGAGTTGTTAACCTATGTCTTCTTCCCTGAAAAAGGTCTTTTTGTATAATTCTGAAATGTACACTATTTTTTCAGTTTTGGGTAACCTTAACTTTTATTTTTAACCTCTGGCAGTTCAGCACTTACCTTTGTAACATTCCAAGCTATTCATTGGACTTGAACTGCTTGAATTAAAAAAAAATTGTAGAGGGAAAAATTCAGCAGACAAAAATATCAGATTTAGCTTCATTTCGGAATAATGAATGGTACTATTTTACTTGTTTTTGTGGCGACTTATTATCATCATTTGTTTGTGCAAAAAGTACAAATACTGCTGTTGTTCCAGCATGGAAATCGTATTTGGGTCAAAATCACTGTGTGTTTCTTTTTGGCACAGAGAAGACGTTTCAAAAGACTCTAACGTAGAGAACTTTACTAGCTTCTGAAATGTACACCACAGCTTGCTACGGAAGCCTCCGTAGACCAAAAAGTATTACACTACAGACAGTGGGACTGAATCGAGGCTGGGCAGAGTTCTCACCATCAGTGAACTGCACTGGAGTTCGGATGGAGGCGTACCAAACCATACAGAGACCACCTTGAGAAGGTGGTCTCGGTACAGTTCTTTAGTCTTGAACCAAAACGAACCAGTCCGTTTTCACACCAGCCCAAACAAACCGAACTTGCAGGTGTTCTGGACTCTGGTCCGCTTTAAGCGGACTAAGTGCTGTAGGTGTGAAAGCACCCTTAGTTTGACTAAAACTGGACTTTAAAGAAACGTGCAAACATGTTGGCTTGACTGAAATCCATCCATTCGTCATCTTCTGTTTATCCTGGTCAGGGTCGTCGGGGTAACAGCCTAAGCTGAGAAGGTCAAAGTTCCTTCTCCCCAGCCACCTCCTCCAGCTCCTCTGGGGGTCCCTCAGGCGTTCCAAGGCCAGTCGAGAGACATAGTCCTTCCACTGTGTTCTGGATCTGCCCCAGGGCCGCCTTCCAGTTGGAGCTACTTTTGGCAACAAGGGATTGGACCAACCAGGCCTTTGCCTTCAACTGCCACCCAAACCACACAGCACCGGACCCTTATGACCCTTCCTGCAGGTGGTGGACCCACAGGAAGTTGACTGAAATCGAAGTTTTAAAGTCAGACTAACACACCCATACAATGCGATTCAAAGTCGATCTACCCCTGCGTGTATATGGAACAGTCAGACTGGAACAGGACGAGGTGTTCTGCACATGCACTACAGCGCTTTGCCCAATCCTGACCCTAAAAAGCTAAACAGAGCAGCGGAGGGGGTTTTACTGTACTTCATGAACATACGACGATTTCGTCTGCTTTTGTTTAACGTGATAACATCAGGCTATGTACAAATTTGCAGCATTGTCCATTGTTGTACCTCTGGGTTGCTAACTCACTAGCTCACTATTGACTATTGTGGTCTGTGACGCTGTGGGTCAACCAGCAATGACCCAATACGAACAAGCTGAAAGAGTGAACATCATCTATCGTAGCAGAAAAGACATGATTTCAAGAATAAAATTGATTACACTCTTGTACAGATATACTGAGACAAAGACAGTGTCCAGTTAAATGCATGTAAACGTATTGATGAAGGTGTTTACCTTATTCAGCCTGTTGAAGGAATCAGTTCATTATCAGTAATAATTAAAGTGAATGCACTGCTGTGACACCTGTCTCATCCATTAAAGACACACTCAGCAGCTCCTCGCAGTCGTTTAATCACAGTCTCGGTAAACGTGAAGCTGTGTTTTTCCTTCAAACACATTATTTTATTGTTTCAGAAAATGAGACGCTGCTCCCCATTAAACAGCAGTGATGCTTTGACTTTCTGCATGATGACACAATATGAGAATGAAAATCAAGGGTTTTGTTTGCACCAGTGTTTTTATGTTTTGTTATTTGAAATGTACGAGTCAATGAGAGAAATTTATAGGTTTTTTTTTTGGTCATTTCAGTTCATTTTGTGGCTTATTTTGTTGCGTTTTTTAGCATTCTTGTTCCTTCCATTGCTAATTGTATACTTATCTTTTTGTTTTTGTCCATTTGTTACTTATTTGGTTCAATTTTCTGATCTTTTTTCCTGGTTTGTTACTGAGTTTGTTCATTTCGTTGCTTATTTTGTCCATTTTCTTTGCTTTGTAGATTATTTTCACCATTTTTGTTGTTTGTTCTAGTCATTTTGTGTGGTGTCATTGTTAATTTCATTTACTGTGGTTCATGTTATTGCTTATTCTGTCCATTTTATTTTCAATTTTCAGCCATTTTGTTGATTATTTTGCTAATGTTAATGTTGATAATTTTGACAAGAAATTCTAGTTTAGTTTGAGTCTTAGTCTTTTGAGTAAAATTAATCTTAGTTTTAGTCGAGAAAATAATAAGCGATTTTAGTCAACTAGATCTATTACTGATTCAGTCGACTAAAATTGCTTATTATTTTTGATTAAAATCTTTTTTTTAATTTAAACTTGCATATACTAATGGGAATTGCACCTGCATTGTAGAACTTAACATGTTTTTGCTTCTTTGCACTTGATTCATTGTTTTCAACAGTAACTAATGCAACTTCTTTCAAAATGTTCACATTTAAATTGACTTTCAAGCAGTAAATACTGAAGAAGTTGTCACTGAGGTGGTAAAATGTAGCATCAGATTTCATCACTTTTTCCTTGATGAAAATGTCATTTCATGATAGTTTCACATGACACTAATCTAATAATGACATGACATTTTAACAACTAAAACATTATAAAATATACATAAATATCAGCATTAATCACATGTTTGTATCATGACAGTAACATAATGTTACGTTTTTCTAATGAGACAAAGGTGACACTTTATTTTCCTCAACTCGCCAAAAAATCAATTCATCACATTTTAAGGTGACAACAACGTTGGTGAACTGCAGTTTTTATACAATTTTATTTTACACAATAAAACAAAATAAAGTCTAAATGAATTTACCTTTAAGAAAATATCCAGGTGTTTATTCTGTAAATGTGTCTTCACATTTGTTGTGTTCTTCCACAAACGACCGCACCACATGCTTTACACTTTGTCTTGTTTTCATCATTGTCGAACATGAAATGGTCACAAACGTCCCCTTGTTTTTTGTCCCAGTCGTGGACATTTTCTCGGCCTTTTTAATAATCGTCTCTTCCTCTGTTGTCTTCCCAGGACCATGTTCAAAACAGTGGCAAGTTTCCCCTCAGCACTCAACGAGGCGATCTGATTGGTTCTCTTCTCATCCAGTCCCGCCTCTTCCATTTTTTGAGTGGCTCTTTTGTCTTTTCCTCGTATCTTTCCCTCCTTTTGTTTGGATTTAATCACTGTTTATTTTCGTCTTGTCTTTTATTTGTTGACAAAAATGTCAGTCAATTTAGTCATATATTTAGTCTCAATTTTTGACCTAATTTTTAGTTTTTGTTTCGTTTTTATCCGCAAAAATATATTCATGATGAAAATTTTTTGTCAACAAAATTAACACTGTTGTGTTGCACATTGGTTAGTTATTTGCTTAGTGTATTTATTGTGGTACATTTTATGGCTCATTTTTCCCTTTTGTTAATTACAGTATTTCATTCGTGTTGTTGCTTATTATCACTTCTGTTCAGTTTGCTCTGAAATTTGGCCAAAATAACCCAGTTTTAAATTGATCTCTTATCAGCCGATGCTGATATGCATCAAATTGCCGATTATTGGTCCGGCCGATAATCGGTCTATCCCTATATTTTACTCTGGTCATCACTGAACCTGTGAAAACAGCTGCGTTGCCGGCTTTGCATCCTGTCCTGAAGACCTGGTTAAAAACAAAGATCTCTGCAGAGCAAATGATTTCATCGTGTGCTCACCCATTCCCCGGCCTGTGTCCATGTGGTCCGGGGTGGATGTCTGATGGATTGACTTCAATTTGCAGTGTGCCGGGCAGAGTACACATACTGTATGCAGCTCCTCACACTGTACTTCACTGAACACAGAATAAAGGAAAGAAGCCAAATGCCATAAATTATCATGAATTTAGTAAACAAGACTAAAAGCCAGTCTAGTGGCCTGTAGACAATGGAATATTCATCACACCCCATAAAGACAGAACAAACACTGCACTGTATGTCGTCCCTTGGAGCATTATGAGTGGTGGTGGAATTAATGTGCAGTGGAGGAGGGCAGGGGGTCATTAAGTCAACGATTTAGTTTGTGTCTAAAGTTGGTGTTTTGTGTGAGACAGTTCATGTGGTGTCACTGAGTTGGGAGTCATCATCTGGGGAACCTTCATATTTACTGTTGTATTATTTTTGAAATTTATTAGAATAGTGGTTACAGGAGATTGAGATCTGAGAGTTACTCTGGAGGAAAAGTCATGAAGTCATCATTAGGAAGCATCCTTTGAAGATCATGAATATTTTCACTATTTGTAAAAAAGAAATAATAACACATAACCTTAACCCGAGAACACTACAGTTAGACGATTGTGGTCAGATCATTTTCATTGTGTTGCTGAGTTGCGTCGGTTCTTGTCTAGCTTCAAGCTGCTCACTGATGTCATTGACGGTAGGTGTGTTCGCCTGCTCCAGACAATAGTGACAGAGGTTCAAATGTTTTCAGTTGACTTTTACCCAATGTTAGTGTACTAAATCTAGGAAAACAACAGATGCGCCCACCATATTTATTGCCGCATATCATAGACAGCTCTCGTCCTGTCACAAGCAGGGTGACAGGACGACTCTGACACCACGTGAGTAAATCATGGTTAAGGTTCATTTACATTGGTAATTGTTAGCTTCTCAAATTTCTTCTTTTTCTCCTCACCACTACTACCCCAACTATACTGACTGTATGTAAGGCATGTACACTCCTGATCAAAATTTTAAGACAGTTGAAAAATTGCAAGAATGTACATTTTAGACTGTTGGATCTTAAGAAGGTTCTAAGTCAAGGGTGTTCATTAGGTCAGCTGTTAGCCATTAGCCTGTGTTAGCTTTACTAATGGCTGTTTGCTTCCAGGTCCTTCTCGGAAGTGACTTTTTTGTTATCCGGTTCAAATTTTGTTGTCCGGTTCAAATTTTTTGCAGTTTTTTCTTCAGTATCCGAATTTTACATTGTCAGAAGCGTTTGTTATCCGGGGTACCACTATATATTATAACCAGTCTTCTCCTTGAATCACCACCTTATCATGGTGGAGGGGTTTGTGTGTCTGAGTGATCCTAGGAGCCATGTTGTTGGGGGCAATTTGCTCCTGGTACGGTCTTCCAAGGCAAATTGGTCCTAGGTGACAGGTCAGACTAACAATTAAAAAGACCCTTATGATTATGTCTTCCTGTGGGCCCACCATGTGCAGGAAGGGTAGTAAGGGTCTGGTGCTGTGTGGTTTGGATGTAGCTCCAACTGTGAGGAGACCCTGGGGCAGACCAAGAACACTCTGGAGGTACTATGTCTCGACTGGCCTGGGAATGCCTCGGGGTCCCCTCAGAGGAGCTGGAGGAGGGGGCTGGGGAGAGGGAAGTTTAGGTTTCTCTGCTCAGGCTGCTGCGCCCATGACCCTGACCAGGATAAGTGGAAGATGGTGGATGGATTATAACCGGTAAAATATACCCGACGTTAGTGATAGTGTTAGAAAAAATGTACCATAGTGTTTGTTCTAGGTTTAAGATTTAAAGTAGAAAATACATGAGAGCTTTCCATTGGATAATTACTGTGAGGTTTAACATGTTTCAGCTGTACAGGGTTATTTGACAAAAACTAATGCATTGAGCAGATTCTCACTGGATTTTCTCTTCCATAGTAGCACATGCATATTCCAAGGTGACGCTCCCAAAATTCATGGGGCTCAAGTAGAGACAGAGTGGTGAAGGAGACATTTTCACCCATGGTTTTGAATTAACACTTTAACCTCACTGAGAGTTTTTTGTAGTGCATGCAACAACTCCTCATCAGTACCAGATCCTGGTAAAAATATAATGGGACTATGGACGGAAAAAAAATGTTTGACTTTGCATAAGTTTGTTGAATTGATGCCACAGTGAATATGTGTCATAATCAAAGCAAGCATTCATAAACCTCTGTGGCTGAGGTGTGGTGGTTGTCCAATCCAGAAGCCACAGGGGACAAGAAAATGAACAAAAAGAAACAAGATAATACAAATATGAACAAAATGTTAAAGAAAAGGAATAACAATGAACAAAATAATGAAGAAAATGAACAAAAATAAACAAATCACAATGAAATCATCCACACACACACACCTAGAAAACAGCCTTGGCCTCTGTCTGCCAGTGACTGGCCCTGACCCACTGCACAGAGCCCACTCCCACAGCTGAGGGTCATTAAAACAAAGAAAAAGACAGAGACAAAGTCAGGGAGAGACATGGCTGAGCAGGAAGGACCTACGGCAGCTGGTGGAGGTCAATCCTCCTGGTCAATATATGGACAGTTAAGACACAAATAAGCATGGAACAATCCCTGGCTGTCCGCCCACTCTCTGAAGCTCAGCTCGCTTCCGGCTGTAAACACTGATAGACCAACCATAACTCTACAGTGGCTGCAGGGGAGACGGAGATGAAGAGGAGGAGGAAGATGAGGAGGGGGGAAGCACTTTGGTGAGCCAGTGTTCCTCCTGAAAGCCTTAACTAAGTCAGTCTTCACTAACTTTCGGGTCGTACTTTAGGGTTAGGATATAACAGGGGGAAAAGCTGCTGTGGTTGTGATATGTATTTGTGATATTTATTGATGATGATTTATTAGGATAGTCAGTATACAAGAGGAACCTGATCCGGTTTATGTGCTGTATGAATTTTTCATGTACCATCATACCACAATGCACCTGTAATGTTTAAATAAGCAGCAGGTATGTTATGCTGAGAGACACAGGGCACATATCCCTCGATACATTTTAACAGCCAGGAAATAAGCCGGGTTTTGGATCTATACAAATATTCACTTGACTTCTTAAGGATGATGTTAGAAAGAATAAATCAGGGAAGTTGAGGTGCCATAATGGATAAACTCTAGAACATGTTGTTTACAGTCAGGATGAACAGCTGCCTGGCTCAATGGCAGCACATCTGGATCAGTGCTTATCTTTTAGTTCACGTGATGTATAAAACAAATCTCAAAGATGACCTTTTTTATCTCCAATGTTATTTCGAGGCTGGATTATGGCAACTTACTACTGGCAGGATGTCTCTTTATAAAAAAAAAACTCCAGTTGATCCAAAATTCTGCAGCATGAGTTTTAACTGATGCCAGATAAATCACATGTCTCCAGTACTGGCTTCTCTTCACTGGCTACCTGTAAAGGTTAAAATAGAATTTAAAATCCTCCTCTTAACTTACAAAGCCCTGAACAATAACACTCTATCCAACGTCAAAGACCTTATTGTTCCCTATAAACCAATCGGGACTCTTTGATCTCAGAGAGCAGGCCTACTTGTTGTTACTCAAATCTCTAAAACCAGACTGGGAGGTAGGCCTTTCTCTCTCTCTGTCGCTCTCTGCACTTAATTCCATGTTTCACTAACGTTGTGTCTTTCTGTGTTTTCTCTCTCTCTCCCTAGCCTTCACACAGGTCTCTCTGGCTCTGGGGCTACATGGTTGTGACGTATGATTTCTGGTCATGAACTGGTCCAGTGTCCTCTGTCCACTAACCAACTGGTGGAGGAGGATGGAAACCTAAACAGAGCCATGGTTCTGCCGTTGGTGTTTCTCTTCCTTTAAAAGAATTTGAATTGAACTGAATTGAATTGAACCATTAGTGAAAGATTTATTTTCATTGACCATGTAAACAGCTTGTTATAAATTTTATATTTAAAAAAAATGGAATATTAGTGTGCAAGGAAATATAGCCATTCTGTGATACAGTATATTTGAAGAAACAAAACTGCCGTTTAGCTGTCAAGCTGCACAGGTCTTTGTTCTGTGTTTTTCTTCTTCAGCAATGACTTCCGAGCTGCCGGATGTTGGACGTGTACATCATGTTTCAGTGCCCACGAGTACCAGACCGAGTTCGGGTGTGGCGACACACTGGACCAGCTCTGCAGAACAATGTCTTTCATTCCACACACCTATAAAGGTTGTTTGTTCCCACCCTCAATGATCCTACCTGTGAGAGTATTAGTAGTATTATGTTCAGACCACACTTCCTACCAGTGCATTGCTAACATCTCTACTGGAGTGTGAGTCTTATTCCCACATTAACAGGTTTGGTGAGAAGTGAAAAGGTAGTCAACATGGTTTCATTTTCATTTCAAGGCATGAAGTGTAGACATGAAGCCACCTCTTTGACTCAGGGAAAGGGGTTTCAGGTGAAAGACAAAGTATAGAAAGCAACAAAAAAAGAATCATAGTAGAAGATGATCATAGGACACATTGCTGCCAAAATTGCCACGATAAAGCAAAGCTAAAGAGCTCAAATGTATACACTGTAACACAAATATGAGTTGTAGTTAAGAAGTTGGTGCTTCTGCATCCCCGCATCCCACAAACAGTGATGGGTTTGACATTTTGAACAAATGAGCAAATGTGAAGTTGGGAAGTTGAGACAGATATATTGACAGGATTCTGATGATCAGCTGTTTGCAGCCTTGTCCTTAAACAGCAGCCTCAGCGGCTGAGCTGGGAGTCAAATACTGAAGTGGTAAAAACTGCAGTGTTGTCAGTGTCCACTGAGGGATGAATCTGACAGTGAGCCACTCCCCACAGAGTTCCGTGTGAGCACAGAAGTAAAATTAAAAGCCAGACAATTTTGGTCTCAATATTTTATTTTCACCCGTGGAAACACAGACAGTGATATTTTCCATAATTGGCTTGTTTAGATGATCCAAATATTAGGCATATAAGGGCGTACAGTAGCTGCTTGAATTGATGGAGGTTTTGTTCATCCTCTGTTTACACTCTATGGTCTTGTTAGATATTCTGATGAAGTGTAAAACTATGACTGGAAGTTCAGGCTTAGACTCATGAGGAAACATAATTATTCCCAAGAAAGAAAAAAACAGAAGCAATGCAGCTTTCTGTATGTTGCCACCTTCTGACAGCACTGTACAGACTAGATCACTCGTTTATTTCCTCAAAACCTGACCATCATATGATAATGCACATAATGCACATTCTCCTGTTTGCAACTCCTCAAAAATTTCCTTTGAATTTACTTTGTATTTTTTGGAAAAAGACACTGGTGCCTGACCAATATGTGTTTTACACCCACTGCTTCATACAACCACAAGATGTCATCACATGACTGAGAGGTGCAGTTTTCAAGTAGCACACCCCACCCTACTGTGAGCCTCTGGCCTCCGTCATGTACAAGAGTTGAAAAAATGATCCAAATTCTGAAACAGAAGGAGAGCAGGGTGATGAGCGACTGAATGTCCAGGTGACGGTGTGAGACAGAAGGCATTCAGGGACATCAGAGGAACAGGGAATCACTCGTACAGAACCATATGAGGAAATGAGAGAGTAAATCAATATCCATTTCCGAATAGTATATTCAGAATATCATCTTCACTTCTTCTTGTTGTAGAGCTTTTTTACATGCAAATGAATCCCTCAGTGACAATCAAACCTGAAGAATTTCCCCCAAATAATAGATCACAATGATGCTTTAATCGAGCATTTTGTATTGAAACCGAATGAACCAACTGGGGCAGTGGGTTTATGTGGTTAAATATCTGTAACTGTCTGAGTCCTACTGTATATGACGGCAGCATTTGAAGAATGACTTGTCGGAGTCTGGCAAAATGACAGGAGGGCTGTTTAACCCTGATTAGAGCTTCCCATTTTGGTCCCGCCCTGTCTGTTGCTCTGATTGGCTGTTTGTTTCTCTCAGTGACAGCATGGTCGGACCAATCAGAGTTCATGGGGTGTGGAATATGCAAATGAGGCAAGACACTATGACTGGCGCAAAGTGAACGATGCTGAGAGCTAACCCGAGTCCAAGTGGGCGGGGCCCTTTTTGTACTTCATTTAGCTCCAGCTTTGGACCCAAACTCAATCAATTAAAAATGAACACACAAAATGACCAGAGGCAAACTAAAATAACAAAGAAAAATAGTAAAATAATAAATGAAGGGGAAAAAATGAAGTGAGGAACCAAGAAAAACAACAAATGAACAAAATGGATGAAAATGAAGAATCTGAAGAAACACAAGGAGGCAAAATGATAAAGAAAATAGTCCACAAAATAAACATAAAATGCTCAGGAAACAGAACCAATTCAAAAAGAAAATGAAAAAATACAATGTGAACAAAATATCAAGAGGAAAAACAAACAAAATAAAAAGTAACAAAAAAATGAACAAAATAACTAAAATGAATGAATATGAGGAAAAAAGTAGACAAAATAATCCAAAAAAGGAAGAAAATATTGTGTAAAAAAGAAGATATATCAACATAAATAACTTTAAAAAAATGAAGAAAATGACTCAAATTACCCACAAAATGAACAAGAACATTAACAATAACAATTTCTAAAATAAAAAATCATTAAAAAATGAATGAAAATAAGTGCAAAATGTGAACAATGAAAATGTAATCAAGGAGTGACATAATTAACCAAAAGAAGTCACTAATTCACCAAGTGAACAAAAAATATGAACAATTTATTATCAAAGTCAACTGAAAAATACATATCAATAACAACTTATCACTCAGCAGACACTCTGGCTCATGACCCTGTTTGGGAAAGATTGAAAAAAAATATACATCTGTCTCAAAAAGCTGTGGTGCCGTCCCATCGACGCCCATGTTGTCCTCCTTTCTGTCCTTGTTGTGTCCGTGCGTTCCCCTCTCTCTGGCTCTGCACACGTTAACCATCGCCTTCATCCCAGTGACCTCTCTGAAAACCACGAGGAGCGCAAGAAGTCCAGGTGGAGGTGCTGGTTATGCAAAGCTGTGTGAATAAAGACCAGAGGTCACGATTGACAAACCACAACGGAGCCACTTTGCCTCTGTGTTCACGCTGCTGCTTGTTAGTGTAGCATCAGAGCTTCTTAGTATTACAGGATGGAAGGCTGTTCCTCATTAAGAGAGTGTCTGCAGAGGCTCTGCTCGAGCACCGACGCCCAAGCCAAGACAAGCTAATGCATATGCTGCTCTGATACGTATCCAGTCAACAGCACAAAGATGCCACGTCTGGAGTCACATGTGCTGTTTTCCATTATATAGGGTGAATATGTTGATTCATATATTTATTATGCCTTGGTTGATGCCTGAACGAACTAAAAGTCCAGATCAGCACTAAACATACGCATACAAGATGGACACTTTAAAAAAAAGTAGGTGGACTTAATGACTGGTGCTCCCATTCCCCTAACACTAGCCTAGCCCACTAGCCTAGCCCTTAGCCACGCTACAGTGGGAATGACCATATAAGGACATCCAACACACTGTAATGTCATACTGTCCCAAGTTGGAAAAAAGTGTTGCGAGCGAGAGTTTGCCAGGCTTCTGAATTCAATTAAACTTTGTCCAATTCAGATGTATTTGTATAGCACCAATCATAATCTAAGATTATCTCTAGGTGCTTCATAATTCAAGGCTAAGCCCTCAAGACTATACAGAGAGTAAACCCAACAGAACCACCGAGAGCAAGACGAGGGTGACAGCGGGGAGGAAAAACTTCCTTTAAATGGAACAGAAAAACCTCCAGCAGAACCAGCGGCTCAGGGTAGGCGGCCATCTGCCTCGACCGGTTGGGGTTAGTGGACA
>JAQQAE010013508.1:0-12727 GCA_029823295.1 Pseudamia nigra | reverse complement strand
GCTGTCTTCTTTGTATAGTCTTGGTATTTTGTGTTTTTGTTGTATTTCATGGCTTGTTTTTACATTTTTAACATATTTTTGTCTTGAATGTTACATCAACCTGCCAACGGTCTGCAGGTGGAAATTGGTCTGTGGCTACAATCTGACATATTTACATATAAATGTTCATTAATATGTGCTAACCCTTCTCTCAACAGATAAATAAAACACATGATGATAACCATATTTTAAATCAGGATTTATATTAACTATTTACATAGCCTGGGAGCTTCAGCATCAATTCAATAATAATTCTAGTGTTAAAATATACTGTGCAAAATAATGTTTCATGTTTTTTTTTCTATTATAAAACAAGGTTAACGGTTCTAGAAAATAATGTTAACATATCAAATTTTTTACTCAAATGAGAAAAAACATACAGCCCTGTTACTGATAACGGATCCTAAAAAAAGTAATTTGGATTTCTGGATGTTTGCAATGTCACAAATATACAATCACTGTCTGCATTCAATCGTCCCGGACTAAACAACATACTGACATCCTGGAGTACTGTACCAGGGAGTTTACATGATGTAACCCATTGCACAGACAGAAAAAGGGTGTGGTCGGCATGAGCTCATTGGCTTTTATACCAGAAGGGCTGAACATTAGGAGTTTATAAATGTCATTGAATGAAGGATCTCTGTGGTATTTTGAGCTGAGATTTAATACACATTATAGGGAGCATGTGAGAATTGAATTGCCTTGTTGAAAATACTTTCTATGGCTCTCTTTCAAGGTGTCTGCTGGAAGAGAGTGGTATATTCACACCATCTACACTGTCCGCTCCCGGGAGAATGCTAACCGTGGCATTGGGAAGAGAAGCCTGGAATACCATGTACTGAGCCAACACAACGGTTTGACTCCAGAGGACCATCATCGCGCTCAGAGATCAGCCAATGACATGCCAGATGTCGCCGAGGACATCGGAGAGAGCAACAACCGTGGCACAAACATCCTGCACATCGCATTGGACCGTAGCAGCCAGAGGAGGACCAGCCCGGAGAGAGAGATCTTCACTCAAGGCATAATCCCTCGAGAGCTCAACCAGAGGGACAACAATGACGACAGACTAATACTCATCATTGGTATCTTCGTCGGGCTGCTTTTAACAGCACTCATCATCATTGTGGTGGTGCTGTTGGTCCGATCCAAACAGGAGAAGAAGGACAGACCCACGACCTCGAGCAGCGCCGAACCAATGATGCCACAAAGCCTCAGCAACAGTGACAGCTCCGAGGTTTAACAGCCTGAGGATTTCTTTCACTTGGATTTTTAGTTGATATTTTTGTTTTGCAAGTGCCTCACGTTTAGATAAGAATTTAAGGTTGTGTGTGGAGCAACACAAACTGCAAGAGCTTTGATTCTATTCAGAAATCTACTTGAAATACTGCATCACTCCCACGGCCATGGAGAGAATGACTGTGTTAGGAGATGTTTTAAGGCACTTGTCGACTTGTCAGCACTCATTTATTGATTTGATTTGCTTAGATGCAGCTTGATCCAAAATGTTTTTTGTTCTGTGTCCCAAGGTGCTAAAGGAGACGCCTCTTGCTACAACTAGCATTTGGCGTTTTACAGAGTAGGTCAATGGAGGATGAGTATTTTACATATTAGTGTAGTTGTATTTTTAATTTGCTGCATCAAAACACTGTCCACCACTCATTTTGAGAAATCAGAGTTTTGAGGTATAATGTTATATATCATGGCTGTTTTGTATGATCACTATGACGTTCACTCCATATTTTTTACTGTGTTTATATTTTTGCATGCATTTATTTTTGTATCTGATTTTTTTTTTTTATTGTAAAAAATCTCAGTGGTGTTTTGATTGAAAACGAGCACATCAGATCTACTGTATTTCCACTTAATTTGTTTTTGTTTCATTGTATATCCCACGAATACAGTTTTTATGTGTAGCTCTTTCCTTGTCCAAGGTAATATTTGGTAAATGAAACAACAATTAATGTAACCCTAATAACAAATGGCACTGGATCAAGCAAAAGAAGTGAAACTGCATAATTCTGTAGTACTACAGCAACTTTCAAGACAGCTGGTCTGCAATACACAGTGTAGTATAGTACTGTAGTGGTTTCAGAGCCACTATTTCCAGCAGTATCAACAAAGTATATTCACTAGTGAAAAACTGACACTAAATTTGTAAGTGTTAATTTTAGCTTAGTAACGATACATGGGAGTCACTCACAACAGGGCTGCCTATAGGCTATTTTATGTTGTTAAAGGAGACATATTGTATTTGTTTAGTTTCCACAGGTCCCAAGAATGTAATAAATGTATTTTAAATTGCAGCTTAAAATACCCCAAAGATTCTCCATTATACCACATTCCTATTTTTCAGCCCTGTATATAATGGGCTGTTTCATTTTGTGTAGCTTTAATGGTCCCAAACTGTGAAAATCCTTCTTTATATAAACTCTACTGTGTAAAATAAAAGCTGTGAAATTATAAACCTGCTTAGTCCTGTTGCAGAAATCCACACACAAACAGACAACAGAAAAAAAACTAACCCTTTTCAAATTTTGTGATTTGTGATGTCACAAGTCATAACCAATGATAATCAAGCTAAAGTACAGTTCTGAATTTTAAAACATTACAGGTTGTAACTATTCATTCATATAGAAGCTAAAATTTGCTTCAGCCCCATGTGCTAGCTGCCCTTTTCATGAAATAGACAGTTTTATATCAGAATCTGATCCTAGGTCAGCTTAGGAAATACCTGTGGTTCAGCCAATCAGAGCATTCTCTGACAAAAAGTGGGTGGGTATGACACTTCATATTAAAATCAGAGATAGAAAGAGACCCTGGAAAACCCAAGGGGAAAATAAACAAATTGACACACTAGTCTATAAAAGACACATAAGCTGTATAGATACACATTTAAGAGTCAAGATAATGGACTTTTAAATGCAAATGAGCTGCTACTGGCCACACCCTTTTCTGGTACCATGGATTCCATCATGTAGGCTCCCTGGCCTATTACTGACTGATGACTGAGGACAGTAAATTGTATATTTGTGACATCACAAATATTCAAAAATCAAAACAAAAGTGGGCTGTGTTTTTTTCTCCTTCAAGTGAGAATTTTGACTTTAATATTATTTTTAGAGCCCCCAGACCTACTGTATAAAGAAATAATACATGAGTCCTTATTTTTCACTATATGTCTCCTTTAAATAATTTCATAGGTTCAACAGATTTCATTGAAAGGGACTGATTGACTGATTCAAATCAGACTGATTTGTTTTAAATTTATTTATTTATTTTCTGTGCTTGCAGTCACTCATCATTTATTGTTGTTATCTTTCATTTTGCTCTAAGTCTATTTTTCACAGGTGTTTTTTTTGTATTTCAACATATGACACAAATGTACTGTATGTGTTTACATTGAAACAATGTGCACATGACATAAAGTATCATTCTAATTTTCACTGTACCACCCTGCTTTTCAGGCATCACATTGCCATTTAATCTGATTACCTCATTGTACTTTACAGTATATCTTAAAATAGACACTAACTTCATAATCAGCACTATGTAAATGTTGGGTTTATTTGCTATTTTATTTTGAAGAAATTCTATGCAATTTGTGATATACCTTCATGAAATGTTTACCCCAAATATTATTTTCAGTGCACAGTTAGCTCACAAATCTAGGTTTGACACTGTATCAATGTGCTATGATTCTTTTATTCCAAACTACTGCTTTGAGTACAGTCTGGGCTGTATGTACTGTATGTATATACATATGTATTACCTATAAATATACCATTTGGATGTTTTGGGAATGGTTACTGTTTAAAATGCATACTGTATGTGCTGTACTGTAATTATTTGTACCATAGACCAGAAGCACAACATGGTCTGCAAATAAATGATTTTTTTCAAGAAAACGCTACAGTTATATGTCGGCTTCTTTTGATTGGTAATGAAATGTAGTTGTATTATTTTGGGAAAATGAATATACAACTCACTGGTTCCCAAACTAATATCAATTTCTGAGCTAAGATGGAAGTACTTGCAGAAATTTTAGCCATGTCCCCCAAACAGGTGTTTGGATGTTATTATTTTCTTGACATAAACTGGTTGCTTCAGGCACTTCCGTAACATCTGAATTCAAATAAGCACCGGATTTTGACTTGATCTTTCCAAAATATTAACTTTGTGCTTCCTTTACCATTCTTTGATAGAATGACTTGAATGCTTAATATTGTTGTCGTCGCATGACCCATGTTCTCAGTTTACAGACCTATTTCCCTTCAGAATTCGCTAGTATAATTCAGAATTCATTGTTCCAGCCATGATGATAAACTATCCTGGCTTAGATGCAGCACAGCACACCCACACCGTGACACTGCCACCATCAGGTTTCAAAGATGAGATATTGCTGCGATGCTAGAATGTAGTGTTTTTTGAACGCTGTGTGAAAATTCAATAATACTTTAGGTCATATTTATGCAGAAATGCCAAATTTCTAAAGGGTTCACAAAACTACAAGCAAAAATGCACCATTAATATCCATTAGTCAACATATATAGTAACTTTTCCACTGTTAAAACTATCTTAAATTTTTTACCTTATCTTTTGCTTGATGTAATTTTGTTATCACAGCATTTTCATTCTTAGTGCATGTTTCGCATTATAATTTTTTATGCTTTTTGTTGTTCCTTCAAGATCCCTGTCTGGCAAAAAAGACAGTATATAAAAAATGGCAAATATGTGCACATCTTTTCAGAAGCGTAAAACAAAGTCATTAAAACAATACAAAAAAAATCCACTTTTCTGACATAACTCTTAATTTCCTTACTATCGCCATTTAGTGTTATATTTTACATGGGAAATGTTGTCTTCTCTCCAGTGCAGGTCAAACATGAACAGTCACACAACTGAGTAACCCATGTGCTTTTATTACCAGTGCATATTCAGAAAGAAAACACATTTGTTTGTACTGGTGTGACACAAACGGTGTAGAGTAAAATGCTTTAGACACATCTCAAGAAGTTGAGCCTCAGACAGTAAAGAGCTCTGGCTCCCATTTGGCAACAAGTCAAACAGACCAGGTATGTGAGAACAGCAGCTTCCTGGTGTAGTGAATAGGTTACATTATGTCATATCCTGTACCTCAGACATTCTCCACACGAATAGCAAGTGTGGATGTTTTGGTGTTTGGTGAAGTACCCTGGGAAATAATGACAGCCCTGGAAGCTGGCTTCCTCTGGCACCTGGTCCTTCCTCCACTGTGCAGGTTTTCTAATGACATTACACAGAATGAACACCAGGGGGCGCGAGAGCAGCTACTGCTACTGCTACAGGGAGGGAGTCATGGCTGAATGTAGAGCAGGCAGAAAGTCAGATCTAACAGCAGTTTGTTAGATGGCTTGTAACAGTATATGCAAGTGTTTTCTAAAGCATGAATGTGTTTGCTGGCAAATGTCATTTAATCAGTTAGAAATTAACTGCTTTCTGAAAGAAAATACAAAGTAACTGCGTAACAGAATTCATATTCTAACCCATCATTCGGATGATGTTGGATCTAGGCTGTTTGCACAAATTAACATTTTTACACAAAGCTCCCAAAATAAAAAAATAATAATAAGTAGGAGTTGTTTTGTTGACATGCTGATCTATTTGGATGGATTTCCTGAGATATGTGTATATCATCTGGTGTGGTAGCACTTCAAAGAAATAAAGCTTTTTAATTAGTAAAGGCCAAACGAGTTTTGTATAAGGCCATAACTGTCAAACAAATCAAACAAACATGCCCAGAAAATGTACTGTTTGCTTTTAATAGAATTAAAATAAAATGAATAGTGGATAAGTAGCTTTGGAGAAGACTTTGGAACCTGTGTACAAACACTGAAAGAAGTTCTGGGGGATACGAATTCTGTTTTAAGGTGACATTTTCCTTTGAGGGAAAATATACAGTGTGAAGCTTGAAGAAAAACAACTTAAGTTAAATTTAGAAAAATAATTTGTAAATGCTGAACTAGTGTATAAAATAAAATAAATTAGCATATTTTTATTATTTTTTTGTCCTTTTAAAACAACTGATATATAACAAAAACGGTTATTGTGCTGCTTACATACGGAATAAATATGACACTTCTTTGTTTAAGCATGTGCTGGGTTTGTTTCAAAAGCACACATCATAACAGCTGCCATACACACGTTTAAAATCCTGGAGTCCTTGACCGCCGCTCTCCGAAAAACGGATGGCTGTGTGTTATAGCACATACAGAGTGATCTAATATACACAATATACATTTATGTACATACATTACATACAGCAAATCAATGCACAAATGGTGATGAAATTTTTATGTGAGATGTCAGTGAAGAATAAATTTTACATTTCATTGCTGAAGAAGTCTAGCACTGTTCATTTCACTGTAAGCATTGACTAGTTCATAAGAAAAACAGCTAATGAGTACACTGTGTTATTGTTTAGGAATTGAGTTAAAGTAAAACTTCATGCATTTGGACAGGTTATGGCTCATTAAATACTTCAACTTATCTCCTACCAAGTCTGTTCTCACAGAAAATGTGGTTCAATACCATCAACAGTGTACAACACACAAAAATGCTTCTGCAACAGTCCATAACTTTAAGTCCATTACTTGTCCCATTGGACGCTACATCTCCCAGCTTTAAAAACAGCCCTCAATAAACATCATAAGAAGAGTAAACTCAGGTTCAGATAGTTAATTATTAGAGATTAAATCATGTGCACATCGAAAGGCTGTACTGAAAAGGTCATTGCACCTTGTGGAATACATTAGTTGTGTCGTTGTCAGTGCTTGCAGGGTAAAGGAGGCGGTCACAGCTCTACTGCAGATAGCGGTAGACCTTAAAACAGTGGTTCCCAGAGTCTGCCACCGCTACATGGCCATCAGATGTGAGAGCCAATCCCTGGGGGCCATAAAGGGGGTCCGCTGATGTGTTGATGTAGGACAGGAAGGACCCTGAGCTGTCAAATACCTATGTGGTTTCATAGCACAGAAGAACAGGTCAGGTAAGTAATGGACATAATAATAAATTACTCTCTGCTTTAAGTTTGATGGGTTTTTTTTTTTTACCTGGATGCGACTGTTGCCCCAATCAGCAACAATGATATTTCCATTGGCATCCACAGCCACACCTGTTGGAGCATTGAATTGTCCATTCCCCTCTCCATGTGAGCCAAATTTAAACAGGAACTCCCCATCTGCATTGTACACCTGGTAGAGATGTGGATAAGAGACATTCAAGAGAAGAAAACGGGAACGTGATAAATGATGAAAACAAAATATAAGAAAAATAATTCACATTAGTCATTTGTTCTACCCACTTCAGTATATACTGAGCATATATACTCACTAGCTACATTACTTTGTACATCTTGCTCATACTGTGTCGGGACCTCCTTGCTACAGAATCACAAGATGTGGTCATACAGGGATGGACATGGCCAGCAAAAAAAATCTGGGTAGGCTGTGACCAAAGGTACCAAAATGTGCCTCCCAGCAGCCGGTACAGTTGATACCAGTTGGGATGGATCCATGCTTTGTGTTGCTTACACCAAATATTTGCATACCATCTGAATGTCAGTTTAGAAATTGAAAAACATCAATGCAGTGGACATTTTCCCATCCTTCTACTACTTTTGCTGAGTGCATGTGTACTGTAGCCTCAGTTTCCTGCTCTCAGATGATGACGGTGTCACCATGTGTGATCTCCTGCTGCTGTTGTCCATCTGCTTCAAGACATTACTCGGTTGTAACAAGTTGTCATTTGAATTACTGTTGGTTTTTCATCAGCTCCAAACATTCTGTCCATTCTCTTCTGACCTCTGGTAGCAATGAGGTATTTTTATCTAAAGAAGTATTGCTCACTGGATATTTTCTCTTTTGCAGAATGTTCTCTGTAAACCTTAGAGATGGTTGTTTGGGAAAATCCCAGAAGATCAGCAGTTTGTGAAATACTCAAACCAACCCATCTGGCACTAGCAACTATACCACGTACTGTACAAACTCATGTAAAAATCACCTCCATCACTTCTCATTGCTCAGTTTAAAGTTCAGCAGGTCATCTTGACTGTGTCTACATGCCTTAATGCACTGACCTGATGCCATGTGATTGGATGATTAGGTATTTGCGTTGTGTAGTGTCAACAAGTGTCCTCAAATGAAGAGGCCAGTGAGCAAATATTTACTAGTGACACATGACACATACCGGTACTTCCTCTAGGCCATACCTTTACTGAATGGTTGTGGAAGTCTGTTACCACGATTTCATTTTTGTTATTCACAGCCACAAAATGAGGACCTGGAAGTAGCAGATGGGACAGAGAGGAGGGAAGGAGAAGAAAGATGAGTCATCCACTGCCTTTCAGCACACCTCAGGAAGTTCCACACTATTTTTGAACTTTGAAAACAAGACATACAATGGTCACAAAGCGATTTTGAGAGTTGAAGCGGGACAATACATGAGACGTGACAGAGCTGATGGATCAACATGGGAAAAAAATATTTTTTTTAGTGCACATTCAAAGTGAATCCATTACTTACTGAAAACAGGGCCAGATTTACTAAGCTTTTGTTCCAGTGCAATGTTTGCACCACTTTTTTCTAAAAGGAAAGAAAAGGTCCAAGTGAGAAATTAAATTGAAATACATGGTGTGCTCCAATGGAAATATGGTTTGTGTCAAGCTTTGACTGCAACAGCTGTTGCCACATTGTATAAACAGTGATTATAATGAGGACATGCATCATCACATTATATCCATGCTTCTGTATATATTTCAATATTTTACTTAATATTGATCTATTATGTGATGAGTAGATGTACATTCCCTGTGCACACTCATCAATGCAGCAATGATCTGTATACAATATAATGATCTGACATGCATGCATACATTCAGTGGACTTAAAACATCATCAACATGCTTGTGAGTAAATCTGTATTTTTACAAACATTCCATTAAAGTATAAAACAAAAATAAAGTTTGTAAATCTGGCCCGAACACATGTCCTGACACATGAAATAGTGTTTGTTTGCTCCGTATCTTGATGCTGTGAAAGAAATCATTAACAAATATGCTCATTGGAGATTAGAGTCATACTAGTAGCGCTCACTACCTGCAAAGTGTCGGTCTGATGTTCCTCTGGCTCCAAACTTTGTCACCAGTTTTCCATTTGATTGAAAAATAAACACGCAGCAGGCCTTGTTATCAACGGTGATGATATGTCCATTCTTATCCACAGCAACACCTTTGGGTCCCATCAGTCTTCCGGCACCAATTTTGTTCTGTCAGAGTATAGTTTGGTTATTAAAGGCCATATTTTACATTTAAAAATCAAAATGCCTGGATATATTCTTCCTTGGCTAAAATCATTCACCTTGAATTTTCCATCTGAGGAGAAAATGCTGATCCATCTGTTGTCGTAGTCAGCTACGATGATGTCCCCGTTCATGTCCACTGTGACACCCGTGGGACGCTGCAGCTGCCCTGGAGAACGACCTCTGACCCCAAATCTCATCTTAAACTGGCCATCATTGGAGAATATCTACAAAAAAGAATATATACTGACTCCAAATTATTAGTGTCTTTAAGTTTTGGTTCTTGATTAGAATTTAATTTTAGTGCCAAATATGAACAAGTATGTATTAAGAAACTCAGCACAAGATAAAAGTGCATGTGCACATTTACTTTTAATATGATGTTTTTTGAGGAACTGAGTTCTTGTTTAGCATTGATCTTTCACGAAAGGCTTATTGAACTTGAAAAAAGTAAGAAAATGGATCACAATTTAAGACAAAAAAGCAGACTGTATGTGCTTGCAGTTCATATACAGTATGTAATTTAATTTTCAGGCTTGGAAAGCCAACAGTATAATTTTTCATCAACTAGATTAACTCTGCTCCCAAACTATAAAAGATTTATTGCAGCTAATGAAACAAAAGACACTGACCTGTATACACTGGTTGTTGCTGTCTGCCACCACAATCCGTCCATTACTAGACGTTGAAATGCCTTGTAGGTTTGTGAACTCGCCTTTATCTCGGCCTCTTGTTCCTGTCAAATAAAATATAACATGCTCTTTCAGCACTACGGGTGTGTCAAAAATATTGTGCACTCTGCATATCCTGAAAGCATTGACTTGGTGTTACAACTATTTCTCAGACAAAAGTTTTACTTAAATGTTCTACTTAAAAAGATCATACAGCTCAAATTACTGAATAATTACAGCAATTATTTGGTGCATTGAGTCAGTTCTTTACCCACCTACTCTGTAGATCAGTTCATCCTCTATTGGGTTTTCCTTTTTCTTGGTGGTGCTGTACATGCTGGATGGCCTGCGTACAGCTTTCTGTCGAACATGACCTCCTCCTCCGCTCGGAGACTTTACTCTTCTTTTCACATCATCTGGTGACTGGAGGACATCTGAAGGCTTGACAGCCCGCAGACGGAATGGGCTCCCCCTCACCGGCTGGTCATATAACAGCAATGAGAATGTAAACTCTCCCTCCGAGCGAATAGTATATCCAACTTCATAGGTGCCATTCTTGTTGTCCACCACTTCAGCCTCAGTGCATGTGCCATCTGCAGACAGGATCTCCGCCCTGAGAGCAGCATTGCCCGTCTTCACCAACTCTCCGTCCTTATCTTTAGTAGTAACTGTGACAGTGGTGTGCTGGCCAACCAGGGCATGTCGTAGGCCTTCGCCGGTGGCAACACTAGTATGTCCCACAGCTCCTGTTGTGATCAGAACGCCGAGATTCTGAATGGAGCGCCGTAGGCCATCTGTCTCTACCAAGCATTCGAGATGTCCATTTTCATGGGGATACTCTGGAAAACTGTGTCTTGATAGAGCACTGACCCGCTCTCCCATTTGCTTCTGAACCAACAGGACCTCAGTGGCGCTGCCATGGCTCAGGGCCTGCTCTGTGAAGTTGCAGCTGCTTTGAATGTTTTCTTTGCCTTGAAGCAAAGTGGTCAGTTGAGCTTGAAGTACCTAAACATATCCAAAGAGCCAGAGGCAGGCAGTCAGTGGATGGTGATGTGGAACATCATATCAACATTTCAACCCCACAATGTACAAGGAAAACAGAATAGAAAAATCTGACCTTTTGCTTTGTACTGCAGATGTTTTCCACCTCAGTTATAAGAGCCGTCTTGCGTTGGTGTAACGCTTTCTCAAGCTCATCAAATGTGTTACTGATTTCAGTCACTGCATCATTTTTCCTCTCTGTTAGCTGCTTGGAGATCTCACTCACAAGGTCAATGGCAGCTGTCAGCTGAGGTAGTCTGTCAGACAATCAAACAACAAAATATCAAAACTTCTAAAAGCTTACAGGAACCATTTATTTAAAGGACTCTTCTAAATGCGATCATCTTATTCGTTATACTTGTAGTATACTCTTAAGCTTTTACCTGTTGCGTACAGTGTCCAGCTGATTTTTCAGTGCCGATTTATGTTGTTCCAGCACGTCTCTCAGGGGAACTGTCACATGTTCTCTGTGTTCTCCTTCTGTGCACTCTAGACACATGGCTGTTTCACATGACTCGCAGTAAAACTCCATCACCTGCAGAGGGTGCAGCAGAGTGTGAGGCAATTGAAAAACTATTTCTGCATTTCTGCTTAGAAATTCAAAAGTATCCTGCATAGAAGAACAGGTATATAATACAACATATACTATCAAAAGTGTACAGCCATTCCATGGGTCCATTGTTTGAGCTTACCTTGCCCTCATGGTTGGGGCATGAAAGTGGCTGACCAGCTATAGCTGCACTGGCTGATTCAAGAACATTACATGCCTCAGGTCGGTTGCACTCTGGATCTCGCTGTAACACCTCCATGAGGTTTGTGATAAAGAAGTTGTTCTGAAGGGCAGCAACACCCTTCTCTGGCAAGATAGAGGTCTGTCTGCAGACTGGGCAGGACAGCGTCAGAGACTGAGGAGGGATGTAGTTCTGCAGACATCTACAGAAGACAGAATGGAAAAGAAATAGATGTGAAAAAGTAGAGCTACAATTACCACCTATTTTAGAGTTGACATGATGACAAGTGTACTTTAGACCTGCTCGGAAAACAATAAAGACTGTACTGAGATAGAACATAGAGCTCTGTGGGGCATATGTAAGAGGAACAGAACTGTGGAAATTAGTGTTTGCTGCCAACAATGCTCTGCCATTTTTTCCTATGAGAGTAGCTGAGAGTGGTTGGTGCATTACATCATACAGAAGCTAAAATTATGAGAAAATCCCTGTCATAAATGATCACATTTCTGTGAGATACAATTTTCTATTAAAAAAACTGAATAACTGAAATGAATGAAATTGTTCTGATGTACTTTACATACCACTTTAAAATCATCTTCAAATGGTTTGAATTAATTAAATTAGGCTCTGCTTTGGAATTTGCTTCAAATATGTTGACCTTTATTTTACATGATAAGATTCTCATTCTGTACTACACTGCCTGGCCAAAAAAAAAAAGCCACCACCTGGATTTAACTAAGCAAATAGGTACGAGCCTCCTATTGGATAATTACTGCATGGGCGATTAATTTTCAGCTGGCAACAAGTTATTTAGTCCCAACTGGTACAGTGAGTTGCTTCTCATTTCTTAAACAACCATGTCGAAAGACACATCCCGTGGTCGTGGAAAAGATGTTAGTCTGTTTG
>JAQQAE010013507.1:0-12727 GCA_029823295.1 Pseudamia nigra | reverse complement strand
AGCGCTAGCTGCTAGCGCTCTGACTTCCAGGTCATTCTCTTCGAGACCCGGAAGTGATGCATAGCGGCTAGCGTTAGTGGCTAGCACTAGCATTAGCGGCTAGCGTTAGCAGCTAGCGCTCTGAGTGACGCAGGCGTGACGCAGAAGTGATGCAGGTGTCGTTGTCCGCATAATTCATCGCTGTTAGGTTCAATTATTTAATAATTTTTAATATTTTTTTCCGTCGTCGTCCGAATTTCACGTTGTTAGAAGCGGTCGTTATCTGAGGTTCCACTGCATTATGAATAAACAAATTCTGTGTCTTTCAGCAGACATCAGTAGGATGTACAGTATGTTTTTTTTTTCCTGACTAAGGTAGATTCTCAACCTTCTTTTTCACTGCATACTTTAAAGAGAACCATTTCAAGTGCTTTCTCTGTGTGTTTTTTTTCCTTCTTCCTAGCACAGTGTTTCTGCCTCCTCAGCACCCAAAAAAGAAATGTGTTTTCTCCTGTGTACCCAAAAAATTCATTACATTATAATTTTTACTGTAAATGAATCTAATATCATCTTATTTTTCAATTTATGTAATGTAATACTATGTATTTTATGTTATATGTAACATCTTTAGAGTAAAGATTGGCCATTTTGATTTTAATGTGTTGAATGCTGGCATTCACAACATTAAATCAAAACAAACAGAAGTTGTATAGAATAACAAAATACATAAATATCCAGGAAAATTAGCAAAATTAACAGAAATCAAAAAGTAATTTGCAAATAGACTGGATGGAAAAGTAAGAATGTTTCATGAAAATGAACTAATTATGAAAAAATGGACAAGAAACAATGAAAACCATAAAAAATCTCCACAAAATTGACAAAAATGAATGAAAATGGAGAAAACATTGAAGAAAATATTTATTATTAGTAATTGACAAAAATTAACTTTAAAAAACAAAACAAACCATGTAATCAAAAATAATAACCATGTAATCAAGGAAATATACAAAAATGAATGAAAATGAAGAAATAATCATGGAAATATGCTAAAATTAACATTATAATAAACTAAATTAATAAAATCATTTAGTACATGAACAGAAATGAACAATATAATGAACACAATGTACAAATGAATAAAATGATTTTAAAAAATTTGGAACATCATGCAAGTAAGTAAGAAAATAGAGGAAGCCAAAACATAAATAAGTTTACAATATAATCAAGAAAATGAAAAAGAAATACTTAAATACTGAACAAAATGAACGAAATTAACTAAATAATCCAAAAAGTAGGCAATAAAATGGCACAAAAATTTGCACAAAATAATAAAAAAATCAAAATCTAAATCAAGAAAAGAGACAAAGCTGAATAATACAATACAGAAAAAATAAACAATGTACAATATATTCAACAAAATCAAATTTTTGCTAAAATACTAAACGAAGAAAAACTAAAAAAAAAAATCCAAAAAATACACAAGAAAGCAATAAAATGGTACAGAAAACTTGTAAAAATCAAACAAAATAATTATGAAAATAGACAAAAATAAAGAAAGCAATGCAGGAAATGTGTAAAATAAACAAGAATATTAAAAAAACTAACAAAAATCAAATTGACAAGCCAACAACAAAGGCTCCACATCCCTGTCTTTGGTGTTGTTACCATCCTGTTTCCATAGGCATAGGTTTTCAGCTGAAGGGAAAATAATTATGATACACATTTGGAGGAGGTGGGCGTGGTTTGTGAAACTCATTCTCATCAGTGCATTGCAGACAGCTGTGTGTGGCGAGTTAACTTAAGCAGGTTTGTGGAGCGCAGGAACTCAGACAAAAAGACAAAGACAGGAGAATGGAGTGAGAGCAGCTCAGGCACAGATTCCGAATTGAAGACTCCCAGACATGAAGAAAGTGATAACACGTCAGCCGCTCGTCTGAGAACGCAGAGCTGAAAGAACTGAGCCATTTGTCCTGCATGAAAAAGCTTTTGAGTCGCATGCTGACACTGTTTATGAATATTCACCTTTTGGAGACTCTGAACTACATCACCCCAGCGTCCCCTAGCACCAAGGGGTGATCGAGACTGTGCTGTCGGAAGTGTGAGGCGGACCGGCCGGTGAAGGAGGTTTGTGGACTAGGACTCATCACATTCCAGACTCAGATGTGTGATCGGTGAGTTTTGCAAATCTACACCTGCCTCCTCCATGGGACGAGGCAAAACCACACCACCCAGGGCTGGTGTGGAATATGGCTCGGGTCCTGCACACGCACGTAGGGTTCGATGGGGGTTTTAGTTACGGGGATTTCTTGGGATTTACCTTGATAGTTTGGCAACTTGGCCTGGGCTTGGGCGTCCGGAATGGAGTCATGACATTGGTGAGCTAACTGGGAAGTGAACCGTAACAGGTCTCCTCTTACAGGTAACATTTCTCTGTTTCCCCATCACGTCCGTTCAGGTAACAGTTTATTACAGAGACGTAAGTGGAGGTGTGAATGAAGAGGCCGGAGTCTCCTCCGGCCTCCGCAGATTAATGATCCACTGACACAGATTCACTGAACAAACAGGAGTGTGATTTATAGGCAGGCAAAGTGCCGTTCAGGACACCGTTTAGACTTTGCCTTCAGTTGTCTGTTTATTATTCATAAGCAGCACAGACATGGATTGTGGGTAAACGTCAGCAGCTTCAAACAGGATGTGTGTGTGTGTGTTGATTTACGCTGTTTGTGTGTGTGTGGTGTGTTATCGTACTGCTGTCGACCTTGACATTTGTGTTTTCATGGTTTAAGTCCAAATGGAGGACGAGCTGTTTCACTGTGAACTGAAGGTAGAAGAGAGTGTGTTTACGTGTTCAGTCAGCAGTTTGTCCCATTTAAATTGATCTTTTAGTGCATTTAGTGCTTTTAGTCCACATGTGGCTCTTTAGTCCCTCCCCAGTTGCTTCTTTGGATTTGTCCAGTGATCGAAGTAACACATTATAATAAATCAAAAAGAGAAAAATAAGCACTTAGTCAACACAAAGAAGACAAAATAATTACATAATGAACAAATGAAGTCAAAACTGATGCAGCTAATCTACAAAATGAACAAAATCATCAAAAACGGGAACAAGAATAAACAATATGATAAATTAAATAAAATCAATTAAAAACTAAAAAAAATTAACCAAAAACACTAAATAATGGGGTAGGCTAATAATTTTGACCTGAACTGTAGTTGTCTATTAAATGCTCCTGTAAGGGTTCTGACAAAAAATTACTGGTTTTTTTCTTTTAGTCTATTTGTAACATGCTTTAATTTCACTTTGAGGTATTGGTCCTGCCCACTTTAAAAAAAAATCAGAAAGCACTCTGATTGGCTGAACAACAGGTTGTTCCGAAGGACCATGCTCAGATCATATTCTGATATAAGGCTACTGTGAACAAAGAATACTGCACTTTTTAGCCTGAAGTCTTTTTTGTTGTAATTTACGATGTTTAAAAAAATTTTGGAATTCTACTGGCTCATGGAGTATGATTGATTAGGGCATGTGATGTCACAGATCCCCAGAATTTAAAATGACTTGTTGTTCCCATTGTCCAGTTACTTGTGTGGATTTCTCAGGACTGACACATTTTCACTGCTTTTATTTCACATCCAAATTTATATAAAACGCAAAACCCAAAAAGATTCCATGTCACAGCATTCGACCTTTTAAGAAATACAAAAAGACATTGTTCATAAAGCAGTAGAAATTTAAAATATATATCACAATAAAAGTGGTTATCAATTTATCATCCAGCTGTGATGACAAACAGTTCTCTACTGTCATTATTTGATCTACTCTTTACAGTGTGTTCATCTCTCTGACAATGAAAGCATGAGTCCACACTCAGCATGAGTTACAGTGTGTTTCCTCTGTGCAGGTATGAGTGTGTTAAGTGTGGGTTTGTTTTTAGTGTACTGTGTGTGTGTGGACGGTGCCATCATCCCACATTCATTCATGGACTTTTCCTGTCGAAGCTGTCATCTCTCACCAGACAGGTTCAACTCAAATCTATTTTAAGCTCATTGTATCCCGAGCTCAGAGACTAATACACGCACACCCACACACACACACACACCCACACGCACACACACACACACACACACACACACACACACACACCCCTACACGTCTGTGTGTGAAGCGCTGTCACTTCACTACACTGTCTGTGCAGCAGCCGGTAAATCCCACAACTGAATATTGCATGAGCAGCTGAGCAGTGAGGCGCCCGCGGCACACATCTGAATAATGGCAAAGAACCACAGCAGATTGATTATAGTGAGCACGTGTGTGTGTGTGTGTGTGTGTGTGTGTGTGTGTGTGTGGTATATCCGCCTGTTCTGCCTACAGTGAAGCTCTACTTGGACCACATTCGTCGACTATATACTGTATGTGTGTGTTTCTGCTCAGTTCAGTGATGAGATCAGACACTAACAGCACAGGATAAGGGTCAGTTCCACTAAGGCTACTGTACTTATACTCCTGACACCACTTCAATATTCACACTAACACGCACATGACTGAAATAGAACCCACTCTGTGCTATATGACCAAAATGGAATATCCAGATATGGGTCATTTCAGATGCACACAACAGTTTTTATGTATTTTATCTTAATTTATCCCTAGAACACTATTGTACATTTTGTAACACCATCACTAATGTTGAGTATATTTTACCTGATATAATATACTTGGAAAAAATACTTCTCATCAAAATATATTAAAGTTCAGTGATACATGGCAAATTGAAGTTCCCTTCTTTTATTGTTCATTTGCACTCATAAGTGCTCTCGGTGTATATGGTTATTTTGTTAATTTTTGTTGTTTTGCTTGATTATTGCATCATTTTTTCATTAATGCTCATTTTGTTGTCTATATTGTCTATTTTTGTCCACTTTGTTGCTTATTTTTGTTCATATAGTCACATTTTCTTGATGACTTTTTCTTCATTTTTACTTATTTTGGTCATTTTCTCAATTTATTTGATTATTTTGTTAATTTTTACACATTTTTTGCTTATTTTGTTCATTTTCACTTATTGAAACCTCACTGTACATGATTATTTTGTTCATTTTTGTTAATTGGCTTGGCCATTTCATTAGCATTTTTGCTCACGTTGTTGCTCTTTTTGTTTATTTTTGTCAATTTCTTTGATTATTTTGTTCATTCCCAGTAGCTTTTGGCTTATTTTGTTCATTTGCACTTATTGTGTTCTCATTGTACGTGATTATTTTGTTCATTTACTTGATCATTTCATTAATATTTTTGCTCTTTTTATTTTTATTTTTTTGTTGATTTTTGTTAGCGAATTTATTCTCTTGTTCATTTTTGCCAATTTACTTGATAATTTCAACATCTTTTTGTTCATACTGTTGTTCATTTTGTGGACTTTTGTCAAATTATGTGATTATTTTGTTTATTTTTGCAAGTCTTTTGCTTATTTTGTTCTTTTTTGTTCTCAGTGTACGTATCTTGTTAATTTTTGTTGATTAACTTGATTATTTCCTAAATTTTGCCGCTCACCTTGTTTATTATTTTTTGTTGCTTGGTTTGTGAATTTTACTATTTTGCTGACCAATGTATGCACAGCATTTAAAAGGTCTGCTGCTCTGTTAAAAACACAATGAGAACAATGTTCATGTGACTTTGAAGGTGTTCCTCAGCATGTGGACAATTCGACACAAACAGGCCAGTAACATGTAATCTCCCACTGAGTAAAAATAACTGTTCTCTTGCAACTTTCCATTTATTTTTGCATCTCTGCAGCATTTCCCAGGGTGGGCGCAGTAATTGGGAGGTGTAGGCAGCAGAACTCAGTGCGAGAAACCGAAAGTCTCACAAACTAAAGTCTGGCTGTCAGATTTGTTTTTGCACTGTCTGAAACAAACTGTCACACCAAGTTGTGACTCTGTAAATGTTGTCGTCTTTCTCTTTCAGTCTCTGGCGTCCGCTCACTCTCATTATTTACTTTTCACTTTCTGCCTCTTGCTCAGCCTTTTCATCAACTTCTTTTCGTTTCACTCAATTCTTAAATCTGCCTCTGTTTACCAAAGTTTGAGGAGCATGGAAAGATTTAAAGATTAAACAAAAAACTCAAGATTTACCTCAAAAATCCACCTAATTATTTAAACCTAAAAAATACAAAGACTGAACTTAATGAGGCCAAAAAAATAACCACAGAATGAACAATAAGTGCTTTCATCATTCATAAATGATAAAAATAATCAAATAATTCACAAATGGCAAAAATGAACAAAACATCCAGAAAGAAAAAACACTTGATGTGGTCAGGATTTGCTTGATTCAATGCTCATTTTGTTGATTTTTTATATTGTTCATTTTTGTTTATTTATGAGATAATTTGGTTCATTCTTGCTCATTTTTTGCATATATTGTTTAGTTCTGTTAATTATATTGTTTACTTTTGTTAATTTACTTGCTTTTTCTGTTTATTTTTGCACATTTTGTTACATTTTTGTTTTTTTACATTTGTGAGGTTATGCTGTTAATATTTTTGCTTACTATGTTGATTTGTCATTACATTTTATGGTAAAATTGTTATTTTGTTAGCTTGTTTGATTATTGTATTCATTTTCTGTCAATTTTTGCATATTTTGTTGCTTAGGATTTTGTTCATTTTTGTGAGTATTTAGTTTTTTTAACTTGCTTGATTTTTTTTGTTTGTTCATTTTTTGTTTATCTTTGAACATTTTGCTGCTTAGTTTGTTCATTTAGCCAATTTAGTGGATTATTCATTTGATATTTTGGTTGTTTTATTACTTGTTTTGGTTCATTTATGCTTGTACAGTTCATTTAAAAAATTTGCTCATGTTTGTTCATTTATTTGATTACTTTGTTCAATTTTTATGTTCAGTTTAGCCTATTTCACTTGATTATTTTGTTGTTACATTTGGTCATTTTATTAGTTTAATTGATTATTTATTTTATGTTTTTTCAATTTGTTGTTTATATTTGTTCATTTGTGCTTCTGGAGATCATTTTTTAAAATGTGCTTGGTTACACTGTTTATGTTTGTTACCTCTGCCAAGGAGTTTTTGTTTTTGTCCTGCTTGTTTGTTTGTCTGACTGTCAACAGGATAACTCTAAAAGTCATGAACGGATCTGACATTTTCAGAATAGGTTGGAAATGACATAAGGACCAATCAGTCAGATTTTGGGAGTGGTATGGATCACTGTCTGGATCCAGGAAGTTTTTGAAGGATTCTTTATCATTGTGAGATAGGACCAGTTTCAGCATTTTTGCATATAATTATATAAAGAATGCCATGAATACTTGGCAAAAGAATTCTGGATACTGTCACAGTAGGTTCTACACTATCTCAAAGTTACACTGTTCTGGATTGCAGGATGTGATCGCATCCTGCAATCCAGAACAGTGACATTTAGGGTTTTCATGGAATATTTGGCACTGTAAGGCAACAAATAATGGTACAGACCTACAACTAACACCAAAGTGTAGTCAGGACTCTGCCCTATCAGTATAGTGCCAATAGATTTTTTTATATCTTCACTCTGGAGCTCGCTCCAGATGAAACCTACCAATTTCTGTGAATAACTATCAAACTAATAATGATATGAATGTGATTCCAAACGCTACGGGTATGTTTTATTGCTCACCAAATGAGCAATAAACAAATGCTATCCTGCTGAAGGGGACAAATATACTTGTTTATGTTACAGTCCATAACATGAAGAATCTACTCTAATGCCCCTCAATGTATACAGATGTTAATCCACTGCAGGAGAGTTATTGTGCAGAGGTCGGTGTAATGTATCGTAGCCTGTGGTAATTTCCTGTCAGGAGCAGGAATGTCTCACCACGCTGAGGTTCGATTTCAGTAGAGGTTGTGTGGAAGCCGAACTGCTGGAGCCATGACAAAATACTAAAACTATATCAAAACCACTGTCAACGTTGGATTTAATTAGTTCTAGCTGCACAGTAGTGGAATGTAAGTAAACAGTTGGACACATCTGAAATCTTTTTAGCAGTATTTTCATTTTATGCAGCTAAAGTACAGTATGTCCTTCTACTCTTCCGAATGTGTTTGATACTTTGTCACAAAGTGAGGGACCTGTGGTAAAAACATCCGAGTGATGAGCAAGCATCGAGGAGATGAGGATGCTGCAAATAAGAGAACTGAGAAACACCCAATGATTGTCCGTCTTGTTGTGTGGATTTTCCATGACTGATACTACTGACCATGTTCATATTTTCACAGGTTTTCTTTTGCATTATACAGTCTCTATAAGCTTCAGAGCCCAATAAAGATCCTTGTACACAGCATGGGACTTTTAAGTGTTCCACATCCAGATATTTGACAAAGACAGACGTGGCTCCAGCAGGTCTGTTCTCCAACTTGCAGGCTGTATCACTGACATGTCTGTCCTTGTTTGTCGTCTGTCAGACGTGGACCTGTGGGTGTCCTCCGAACTCATGTTTCATTTGCTGTGTGACACACTGTCCGGCAACATCATGCACTTCACAAATCTTGCTATCCAGCCTCTGTGTTACTGTGTAAAGTTTTCAATGTGAATAAGTCTTTATCATGGTTACCACGGCAACAGCAGCACAATAGATGCTGCACCGGAGAACTTACTATATTGACAAGACCAGATAGTCAATACACCTTTCCACTGAAACAAATTCACACAATAACAGCTACTTTTCAGTCATTTTGGACTGAAAGCTGTTATGGAAAATCACTGCAGTTTCATATTTTTTTGTCTAATCACTGAGGGCCAATTTAAACCAAATATTTGCAATGAGATGTCACTATTTAGGAGTGTGCAGTTAAAGCTTACAGTGCTGTGAACTATGATGTTTTAGACTCAGGCATTTAGTGTGTCATATTGCTAGAAGCTGGTTTTTGCATTATAGTGTTTGTTTCTCTGTATGTACTTCTAATAGCTCATCTATTACCACAAAGTGTAGCGTTATTATCTTCCCTTTCTCTGATGAATTGTGTCTCAGTAGTCTGTGTTTTCACTCCTGACAAAAAATGACACTAACCTCTAAAAACACAAGATAAGTTCCAGAAATGCAGCTGTAGGAAGTAACTCACTATACCTGTTGTCATTCATATTGTAAGATGATAAAAAAATGTACTATAAAAAATTATAATAACATAAAATAAAATTCTTCAAAGTCTGCAGTTACTGTAGGCAGTTGACATTTCGCAGTCTGTTGTCTTTCTCAATTCTCAATTCTCAATGTATTAATTACAATTTCAAAATGTTGCAGACTGAAAAAATACAGTAGCCCATCAAGAAGGTCCTGGGTTTAAACCCAAAGCTGGCTGGCATGTGTGAAGTTTGCATGTTCTCCCTGTGTCTGTGTGGGTTTGCTTTGGATACTCTGGCATCTACCCACAACCAAAAACATACACTTGGGTTAGGTCAATTTATTTATTTAATTTGGTGTAGAAAAGACAATGCGCATTTGCATAAGTTATTAATAAGAATAAAAAATGTGTGCACCACATTTAGCAGGAAAGCTAATTTTCACCGTACACCTACGGGTCACCCTAATTTGCCCATAGGTATAAATGTGAGTGTGAATGGGAGTCTGTCCCTAGATGTCAGCCCTTTGATGAACTGATGACTCAGCCTCCTTGCCAGTGCAGACCTCATACATGTTTGTTGTAAGTTTGGTGACAGTCACCATAGACTGTATATACAGGTATCAGTGGGCAAAGTGACTGTGATGTCATCCATTGGTTTCTGAATGGCCATCTGAGGCCAATTGGGTTTACCATGGTGACTCATGACAAAAATTTATTCACTTAATACACTGCCTGGCCAAAAAAAGTCACCACCTGGATTTAACTAAGCAATTACAGTCTCTGAGACTCTGGAGCAATGGAAGAACATCATGTGGTCTGATGAGTCCAGATTTACCCTGTTCCAGAGTGATGGGCGCATCAGGGGAAGAAGACAGACAGATGATGTCATGCACCCATCATGCCTAGTGCCTACTGTACAAGCCTGTGGGGGCAGTGCTACGATGTGGGGTTGCTGCCGTTGGTCAGGTCTAGTATGTGCTCAAAGAATGAGATCAGCTGACGACCTGAATATACTGAATGACCAGGTTATTACATCAATGGATTTTTTCTTCCCTGATGGCACGGGCATATTCCAAGATGACAATGCCAGGATTCATTGGGCTCAAATTGTGAAAGAGTGGTTCAGGGAGCAACATTGCAAAAGCTTATCAAAACAATGCCCCAGCGAATGCGTTTTGTAATCAAAGCTAAAGGCAGTCCAACGAAATACTGTATTAGAGTGTGTGACGTTTTTTGTTGGTGGTGACTTTTTTTGGCCAGGCAGTGTATTTTCAGGCAGAAGTCCAATGTAACTCTATGAGAGTCAGGGCTTCTTAGAGTTTACTGAACATCTGGATGTACGTTCAAACTACTGTATAATTAATTCTCAGTGATGAATGTCCTCACAACTACAGTAACTAGCTAATAATTTCTTGTACTCATCAAAGCCAGTCTTCTGCTGTAGAAGAGGATTCAGCATGAACTTAGTAGTGTGTTGTTGTGATTTTGGGACTAGGCTGATGTTTATGAATCTTCCAAACTCTCAACTCACCTCACCTTGCCTTCATCTCGTCTGTCCAGAAAAACAGACAGAATCAGTCATGCATGTTATTTACCGTCTTATGTCTGCAGCATCTAACACATGTGGCTGCAGAAAATGATCAGTGTGTGTTTCTGAGGGTGTCAGATTGGAACGGCATGTCGTTCCACTTTGTGTGTGACACCAACCTAATACATGTAGTGTGGGATGCCACCGTGACTAAAGCTATCTCAGCTATGTCTCTGTGTGTGGTGATTTAAAATAGCTGGAATGCAACATTGGTCTGTAATGTGCGTGTCAGGTTTCACTCTGGGCCTGGCAGTACACAGTGTCCCATGTGACCGCTGGGCTTTTTCCCGCTTTGATGTCTAAGCATGCAGGGACACACATGTATGTACAGCCCTTGCAGTTTCTCTGAGCTGGTTGCCATGGTGACAGTAACCGTCCAATCATCCACTGTCTGTCCGGGCTGTGTGACAGGTGCAGTGAGTCTCCTCAAAAAATCTTAAGTTTCTGAAGGCTGCGATGAAGAAGGTCATAGTGTCGTCTCATCAGATCATACACCTCGATGGAAAGATTTAATGAGCAACAATTACAATCACAGTGTGAATGCTGCACTTCAACACATCAGGCATCACAAAGTCTGTAATTTTGTAGCAGATGTATGGTGAATAAAACTGAGAATAAGAGGTTTTATTTTTAACAGTGAATGGTAGCGACATAAAAATTACAGGCATTAAAGTGACTCATTCAGAATAATATGTGGCTGACTACCATGCCATATACCAGTAGTATCACAAAATTTGTGTATGCCATGTTTTAGTGTTTATTTTACTTAAGTATAATTTATATTTATGGCAATTTTTAAAATTTTGTCTCATTTTTATCCTTCACATTATTTTGATTTATTTTCCTCTTTTATATTATTTCTGTCTTTTTACAATTATTTATATCATTTACTGTTTTGTGTCATTTTAGTGTTTTTTCCCCTTTATGCTGCTTCTTTTCTTTTTTGGGCCTTTGATATAATTTGTGTCTTATTTACCTTTTTCATCATTATTGTCCCTTTGCATCTTTTGCATCTTTTTACTTAATATCTGCCTTTGTTGTAATTTATACCATTTATTAATTTGTGTAATTTGAATCTTTTTCATTTTTTCCTTTACATCATTTAGATGGTATTTGGTGTAAATTTGTACTGTACTGTATGTATTTGTTGAAGACCTGCTTGATTCAGCATAGTTTTCCTGCTCACTGTATCCTGTGTTTTCTGGACCCAGTGCAGTGGGTGAGGCTGGTGGGTGACCTCAGTCAACGTGGTTAGCACAGCTGTGAGGGTTCACAGAGGGGTGGTCCATGGGCCTGACACAGGCCTGGTCTGTGGTCAGGAGATGACAGTGAGAGTGTAGATGCCATGTGGATGCAGGAAAGTGCCATGTTGGTGCTGCATGTCCCTGATACCTGATCTGATCCGACCTGACCACGCCACCACCTCTTTCTACATTTTGTGCCCCTTGTCAGTCAAAAATGTCAGTCAATATTTTTATACATGTTTAGACACAGAGCAACAAGACACAGAGCAACAAGATGTAAAAGCAGTGGGCAATGACTGCAATGCTCAGTCAGGCCAGTGGGGAAGTAATTTAAAGTTGTAATGCCACTGTTGGCTGCTGGGGAACCATTCAGCGAGCTCTCAGAAGCCTTGACTACAATAGAGTTACATTCGGTTTCTCTCTTAAAATACTAAGTGAATACATTTTTGTCATGAGTCATGATGTCTCAAACATTTTATTTGTACCCTCTAATAAATGATCTGATAGTCCATCTTTAGTTTTTGCTCCATTATGAAGATATTAAGACAAATAATCTGACAAATCATTGCTGTGCTGGGATTTGATTGACAGGTTGCAATGGTAACTCGACTCTCAAGCTGAGTCAGACCTATTTGGACCTTTTGTATTTTCTATTTATTCAAATGAGCATAGCTTAAGCCGAGATACAGTCAAGTGTAGTTGTGGGTAAGTGTTCACACTCACAACACCATAATATCCAAGGCGTGTGGTTTTTTTCTTCCATCGACTGGACTGGAAATTTGGTTGAAAACGTTTCGCCACCCAT
>JAQQAE010013506.1:0-12728 GCA_029823295.1 Pseudamia nigra | reverse complement strand
CCTCCCTCCCTTCCCAGATTCAAATGAGGTCACATGCAAAAAATCCAAACCAAAAAAAAAACAAAAACAAAAACAAAAAGGAAAAGGAAAAAATAACAATACTAAAAAAAGTCCAGAAAAGCTAAAAGTTCAAAGTTCAAAAGGTCAGTAGGCGGTGGCGGAGGAGAACCAGGTTATGATCAGGTGAGCTCGGAAAAGACATCAGAAAAACAATGATGGGGAGGACGATGACACTTTTTTGGGTGGGTGGGGGAGGGGGTTGTTTTATTTGAAAGTTTTTTTTTGTTTGGTTTTTTTTGGACGCCACGGAGACATGCTAGGCAAACGATGAGCTAACAGGCATGGAGATGGGTTGTTCTAAAAGGGGGAAAGAAAAAACAGGGAAGAGGAGAGAGTTACACACAGAGAGCCAGAGCACCACACCACTACAGCATTTCAAAAAATCAGGAGAAACAACAACAAATAACAACAACAAACAAACAACAATGCAAACTGTCAGAATAACAACGACACCCACTGATTTCATCAGCAATTTTTAAGCATAAATATTGCTGTTTTTTTTTATAAATAGATAATGACATTTATGTTGTAGGCATATAATTATACCAACACGCATCAACACACACTCAGTCATTCACACATACACAAAAACAGAGAGCACCCAAAGTTTTATCCATCAGATCCCAGATGGATGGTGTAATTTGGGAAAAAATACTTTGTTTTTTTCCTTTGGGGGGGAGAGGGGTCACTTTACTTCCTTCCTTGGAAAGGCGGGGCCACAAACAAACAGAAGACACAGAAAACAAAAATGGAAAAAAAAGAGAGTAAAACGCGAGGCGGGGGAAAGGTAAAGAGAGAGAGGGAGAGCGTGGTAAAGAGAAGGAGAGAGAGGTGGATGAATGGATGAACAGCACAGAGTGAATGAGTGAATCATGACAGGAGTGGGTGTTCGATGGGGGGAGGGGGTGCGTTTTCAAATGACAGCGGAGTGTGTTACGATGGTTTCTGCACTGAAAAAACATGAAAAACACCGGAGAACCCAACTCCACGAGACTTCTCCACAAGGGTCTACTTTAATGATGCTGTATATTTTATAGGAGTCCAATAACTTAACGATAGGCAATAAATAAAATCCTTTTTTTTCATCTGAGGCAGTAAAAATGTATAAAAATAGAACTGCTTTTTTTACAAATAAAATTTACAGGCCTGTGGCTTTCTGTACTTTGAATTATTTTTTTAATCTTTCAACAAACATCAAGTATTTTCAGTTACCCCCTTAACCCATAAACTCTTCTATTAATAGTATTATTATTATTATAACCTTCATCAAATTATGGATGTGATTTTGAAAATGTCCTACATGCTGTGATATCCCTTTCAACAAAGACCAATGTGATCTGACCCAGAAAATAGTTACTAATTTTATCATCATCTGGAAAATTAAAAAAAAAGACAGTTTTTTGTACTTTTATGTAAATTATAAGACAGAGCTGGAGTGTGTGTGTTTTGTTCTCGTCGCGGTGGTGGAGTGTAACTGACGTCGCCATTGGCTGTACTGTTGTGTATAGAGGCCACTATGTTTTGCAGCCTTTGCTCCCGGGTTGCCAGCAGGCATAGAGGGGTTTCAGAGAAGCAGCGGCGGCCTGCAACCAACACCGTGGAGGTCAAAGGTCAAATGTGCATATCGGCGTACGTGTTGAAAAAAAGAAAAGAAAAAAGAACCAGGCCAGGCAGGTTTGTAACAATAGAGATAGGAAAAAAAGAATTTAAAAAAATCATTATGGCTCCTTTGTCTTTACCTCGGCTCTGACTGTAACTAGTCTGCAAAAATGTATAAATAAGCACTCAGAAAGAGGAAAAATGAAATAAGTTTTAAACAAACCTTAAAAAAACAAGCTACCAAAGATAGCTACTTCCTTCCATTGTTAAAAAAAACATTGCACAAAGTAATGGTGGTAATGGAAGTGTTCATGTGTGTCAAAAAATAAACTGTAATAAATAATAATACTGGAAAGCGAACATAAAAAATTTCAAAAAATCAAGAAAAACAAGAAAAAACAAGGTGTGTCTCCCTCAGGGTGGTTGTAGGTCGTCTCCCCCTCCCTCCCGCATCCCTCCCGTCCTTCCCTTCACCCCCCCACCCCTGTAGTCCCTGTGTAGAGAGGTCGTGGCTCGGTTTGCTGTTTTTTTTGTTCTTTTTTTGGGGGGGACTTACCCTAGCAGTGCTAACATGGGGAGCAGATAGACCCTAGTGCTAAGATCAGTACGGTTTGCTGTCGTTCTTGGAGCGCTTCAGCTGCACTTTCAGCCTCTTCATGCCGATCTGGAAGCCGTTCATGGCCTGGATGGCTGCCTGTGCCGACACTGGATTGTCGTAGCTGACGAAGCCTGTGGGGACACGAGAGGACAGCGGAGAGTTGGTAAAAAAGAAAAAAAAGGTGATTTGTGACAGACCTGTGGCATAGCATCTCCATTCTGTTTGGCTTCAAACTTGCTAGACAAACGACTTTATACATAGTACTGTGCAAAAAGTTAAGGCACCTTGGGTTTTTTTAATCATATCTTGTTATCAAACTTATCATGACCAAATAGAATTTATTTTCAAATCAGTATGAGAGTAGAACATACACATATCCACCTTTGGTTTGTTGTTTTTAGGTTTCCGAGTAAAAATAGAGAAAATATATGCCCAGAGGAAAGACATAAAAATCACAACTAAATGGCTTCAACTGACAAAAATCCACATTTAGTGTAATGTCCATTCCTGTGGCAAGAAGTAGCCCCAAAAATACTGACATGTGCTGAAAGAAACCTAAAAGTTTTACACAGAACTGCCTTTTCCACAGCTCGTACGGCACGGTTTGGCTACCATGTCTTTTTCTGCATTTCCATTACATGGGACCAGGTACCAAGTGGGACGGTGGGGGACTATGCTGCTTTGCTGTTGCTTTAATTTAGCCAAAGTGATAAATAAATGTGATGTAGAATCATGTAGACCACTGATTAGTTTATCCGGAATCACCAGGAAATGGACCATTAGACAAAGTTTTCAAGCAGGCTTGAACAAATGTTAAGTCTGTACAACTATATTATCAACTGAACAAGTCTTACAACTTTTATTTTGAAGGTTGAAGCTTATACTTTCCACCATCTATACCTGTGGTGGAAACGCAACTTGCTGGTCCCTAAAACAACAAGCTGTGCTGAGCCAAGTCGATCTGAACATGTACTGGCGATGGAAAAAACGGGTAAAATTCACCCAGTGTACCATTTAGTCTGGAAAAAAGTCTTCATTATATTATTCTGTTTGTCCTCTGAGTTTAGAATTAGTATCTTTAAGAATACAGTACTGATTGTCTTGCATTGCCATCAGGACTTAAAGTGACAGTGAAAATAGTTATTAGGGGAAAATATAGTATTCGCCCGATTACCCATATTTTTAATCTGGATTTATTTTTACTAAATTTACACATTGCAATTTTAGTGAGACTTCAATGTTATGTAATTACACATGCAATTGAAAAAACAACATGGGCCAATTTTCCTGTTCTACTGCGTATTCTGTTATTGTACATAGAGTGACATTTTCAGAGCGAATATGAAGCTGTGCTAAATTTAACAACTACTTTTTCATCGTAGCAGGTTTCAAAACTGTTTCTACTTAAGCTGCCACTAAAAAATATATAGCCTATAATCTGTCCTAATTTCTGTTTCCTCTAAGAAATATGAGGAAAGCAGAGGGATAATTAGATGTTTATGGCCAATATTTTCATCTATGTGTGAATACGATGCTTGCTGTGAGATTAACAGTTCGCTTTAGAGTGTAAATCCTTATAGTACTTCAAAGTTGTAACAGCAAGACATTTTCATCTTTTCTTTTGGTTGTGGGCACAGAAAAAACAAAATGACTGACACTCTGATTTGATTATCTCTTATATAAAGCACTGGCCTCTACTTAGAGACAGTTTAAATTAATTACACTGATAAACTGATGGTTATTTACCACACAGAGCATCTTGACTGTGTTTTTGTGTCTGGAGATGTGATTTATTTATCTACATCTATATTAAAATATACCCCTGGTACACATTAAGAAAAGATTACACTTTAATGTGTCCCCTGAGGAGATGGGATGTGTGCCAAAGAATGGAATAATATGGTACGAGTACAAAGAAAAATAAATCTATATTTGCATATTTACCACCAGAATGCAGCTAACAACGGTGGAAGAAGTCTTCAAATCCTTCATTTATGTAAAACCTTACTTAACCGTCTGCATTTTGTCATCACCAGTCATTGTGTAAAATGTGTGAGTGTTAAGTTGCATTTTACTGCTGCAAATGTTTAAGAACATGGTCACTTGAAGTACTTTATATTTTCTTGTGTAGTTTAACCTATAGCCATGCATCATATTCCATAAAATAATTGTCTGTTGGCTCACTGTCCTGTGAAAACCATCCAAAATAAATTTTTAATGAGCTTAAACAGCCCTGTTTTCACCTATGTGATGCTGTATTTTCTTGTGAATCCAAGCATTTATTGTTTCAAGTTACACTCCACTACAGAAACTGCCAATTCTAAGAAAAATGAGCGTAAATGCTATAAAGCCCCTTTTTCACCTAAAAAAAGAAAATGACTCCCAGGGGACCTACCACTTGACACAGGCCATTGTTGTCAAACTGTCATAATAAAACATTTCCAGAAGCGATGTTATATGGAGGTCATTTTTCTACTGTGTGTCACAAAAACATCTTTTATGAATACTTCATCTCTTTTCGCAATGCTGGCAACTGTTAAAAGTGCCACTGAACTCCTTGTTTCACTTCATCTGTCTTGGCAAACCATTTTTCTGACAAGAACCAATGCTGCTCATTTCAGTGATGCTCCATCTAAACTGCTTGATTTGATTTTGTTTCTTTAGGAGCAATGCGTGGAGTAGAGAGGCATCACAATCATATCTTACTGTCAACCAGTAAGCCTAAACTGAAGAATTTTTACACTAATACACTAAGAAGTCAGATTCTGTCCGAGTTCATGAGCAGAGCAAACCCAAAGACCAGCAAGGCATGTATGAAAAAACATCTTCAGGAAGTTAAATGTAACATCTAAATCCTTTGCAGACTTTTGTATCATGTGTTTATCCTTCCTGTTTCGTCCTCAACAATCGTGTTTTTGAAGCACTAAGTGTGCTCACCTCATCACAAAACTTGGCATGCACATCAGAAGTGTAAGAATATTTTTTTCTATATAGGCCACATGGTTAGGTGTGTCTATGTGTTGTGTAGGCGAGGCCAGACGTCAGAAGTCTATGGAGGGCAACTTTCACGTACATTAACAAAATCTGTATCACACCCAAACAGACAGAAAAAAAATTAATTTGTCACAAGACCCCAACACAACAGGAAGTCAGCCGATTTGGATTTTATCTGCATTTTTTGGGGAAATTCCTCACAACGCATTTGAACAAACTTGTTTATCCAAATGACTTGAAATATTGTACACACCAGATCATGTGCAGACATGGGTGATTAAAAGTTGTCAAAACGGGTTACAAAATTTCATAGATGTTGCTATAGATTTCTGCCATATTTCAAGTATTTTGGTGAGTGCCAAAAGATTTGCAAAGCAGCACAAAGTGCTTGTAACTCAGAGGTGGATTATTGAATCTGTACCAAATTTGACACATTTCATCACACACCCACACCTGAACACATGTACATGTTAGTGGTTGCCGTGGTGATGTCCTATTATTTGAGAATTTCGGTAAATTTCTGAAAATCTTTGGTGCAAAACAGAAAGTGTTCGTTAACTCTGCGATACTTGGCTCAAGCTTTACCACATTTAACATACTTCATCAGATACATAGTCTAAACACAACTACATGTCAAAAATGGTACTGTTGCCAGTTGCCGTGGTAACATGGCACATAGTCACAGCTTGCCACAAAAGAGGAATACCACCCTTTGCAAAAGACAAGAAGTCTAACTAATTCTAGGGTAGATCATCAGATCTGAATCAAATTTCACACGCTTCACAAGACACCTGACCTGAACATATCTACATGTCAATATTGATGCCACTGCCATTGTAACAGGGAAACTCATGACCATTTGCCATAAAACAGAAAGTGCATCTAACTCTATCCTGGACTGTCAGATGTGCATCATATTTCACATGCTTCACAGGACCGCTGGCCTGAACACACTGTTGATGCTGTTGCTGTGGCAATGCAGCAAATGGCAGCGTACGGGAGTCTATGGCAGCGCTTCCTAGGGCTCAGGCCGAATATCACTGCTTGTAGCTTAAATTATTCTTCACTGGAAACCTTATTTTATATATTTTACTGTATACTTTAGTCTACCTGTTCAGTTAATCTCATGTGTACTTATGAAAATAAACATTAAGGTATGTTAGTGATTAATGAAATTAATTTATTGGATGTGTAAGACCTCTTCAAAATTAATATACCGGTAACTGTCATTATTCTCCTTAGAAACAAAAACCTAATACAGTACAAAAAGTCTAGGAAACACAGGTGTGAAATGACGAGTTATCAAATTTCATATCAATGCAGAAATGGCAGCTGGGTGAACATAACTTGAACCTGAAAATGTTTGGTGAAGCATTCTAAATTCTGTCTTTACTTGATGTTTGTCAAAAACACCTAATCATGTGGAAATAGACACGAATGAAACATCAGATTTGCAAAAAAAAATTTTTAAAGCAATTTTAAAGCAATTTTGAGACAGATAATCATACAGACTGTCAGGTAGATATTATTGTAGGTGTAAATTCAGATTCAGATCTAATTAGGACTTTGATCTGTGTTACTCACTGCGTGGCATGTAAGTGCACATAAGTTGTAAAAAATCCAGTGCTATGCTACTAACACACAAAGTGGCAACAGCAGTTTTGGAGGCATTTTGAAGTTCCAGTGCTACTTAAGTGCTACTGGAAGGTAAATAAATGTGGGTTAGCATAGGAAAACTTGAGAAAACTTTTAGATATATTACGTACACTGTAGTACAATAAACATACCACCTTTTCACTTTATGAAGAGGCTTTTTCTAAAATTAACTTTTGTAACAGTATTAGCTATTCAGGCAAACCATCTATCCATTTTCTACCCCTTAATGTTCACAAATGTCAGGGGGCGGTTGGAGCCCACCCCAGCCGATTCAGGGCAAAGGCAGGGTGTGTAAAATCCAGACCCACATACTGTATACAAAGTAAAGTGATAAAGAAAAAAGGACCATACGGCAAAATCAAAGTGATGAGGTACACAGCGGGTGACCTGATTAAAAAAAGAACAGTATGATGAGCAGAGGAAATTTCAAGAAAATAGATCTGTCCTCCATGGATGCTGCTTTACTGTCACTATGTCTCTCATGGTGAAAACAATGAATATCCATGACATGAGGCTGAGGTGAAAATCATTTACACATAGCAAACAGATGAATATGACGTTTCTGGCCTTCAGTTTTACTCAAGGACTGTAAGCCTTTATGCCTGCTTTCCTCAGTTTACATTAGCCCTGAACCTTGACACACAGACTTGCAACTAAGAGGAAAACTGTAAATGTGTTTCCCCTGTTCGGAGTCCACAGTAATGGCTGCTTACCGAAGCACTTGCTAAGGTTAGTCTGTTTGTCGATGAAGACTTTGGCAGAGACCACGTTTCCAAAAGGCATGAACATCTGCAGTATGTCCTGGTCTCCGAACTCCTGGGGCAGGTGATAGATGAACAGGTTGGCACCTTCAGGACCTGGTGGGATGAGATGTGGAATGGGTGTCAGGTCACAGTGGTTTTCATATAAGCAAATCCACAAAAGAGGGAGCGCTGCTTTGTGGCGACTGCTTCCTCTGCGCTGTCGTCATAGAAACGGAGCTGGAGCACAACAATATCGCGTGACCTTGAGTTTGTTATTGCTTTTAAACAACATTCTCTAACTATATTGAACATTAAACAAAGATGAAAGCTTTTGGTTTCCATTCAGTAATTATATTTTGTCCATTTACTGTTCTATTTTTTTTTATTCATTCTTTCGGTTCTGTTTTGTTTCACTCAAGAGGGGTCACAGGTCATTCCTAATTCTTCCATCAAACAGCCTAATGATCCTAACAGGTCACAGCTCTTAGTACCATTAAATATGCTCTCATCTGCTAAATAAAGCAAAAATGGTCACAGAATTTGCCATATCTTTGTCTCCTTGGAGGGTTATGAATGACAGGATAAAAGAGAGAAAGAGAGAAAGACATCATCTTTACAACTTCATCTTTGTTGTTTGATTGCATAGAAAATAAATGCGATAACAAACAGTATGTGGCTCTATTTAGTTTGCCAGACATTTCATCATCTGGTTTGTATTCTAAGCTGACACTGAAGGCTTTTCAGAAAATGTTACATTAAACATCACATTGTGGATAAAGTTACCTCTTAACAAAAGCACTGTAGAATGTTTTAGGCCTACATCCTTCATGGTCACTGGTCTATACTGCCTGTCAAAAACTTGAATTGAAATACAGTATAATGCTCATCATATCATCATGTTTTCTTTATTAAAATCCCATGAGCAAATGTGTCTTTGATATATTAGGCCCTATATCAAGTCTGCTGTTGTCACATTTATAAACTACAAGCTGGTATATTATATTTAAGTGCTTTCAGCCATGATGATAACATTTATACATAAAAAAATATATTTGACATGTGTGATATGATGTAAAATTGTTTGATTATATTAAGTTTCATCTCTACTGCACTGTCTATATTAATACACGCTTCATATGTTTTTTTATGTATGGGTACTCACTGTACAGTAAGTCCATGCATCATTTTCCATGTCAACTATTAAAACCACTCATGGAAAAAGTCAGAATAGGTCAAATCTTAACAGGTTAAATACGGCCATTAAAATACCATTTACAACTTTACAGAGAGTATTTTCACTTGAATTGCAGTAAACAACATAAAACGTGACCACCTTTCAAAGCCTGGGGAAATAAAATAAGTCTCTTAAGACACTTGGAAAATTATGTATTTACTATGCAAATGATCAATATTACCTTGCTTGCCTATGAGACTGCATGGTGGCATTAGGATCTTACTCTGCTTGTTTTCTGTTTGTCATCTACACAGACTAAAGTCCTGTTTTGTAATCTCTCTATAGATTAGCTCTGATAAACACATTGCCTGGGGCTACTGACCCTCTTTCTGGCTGCCGGCGGCCCCCTGCTGCTGCAGCAGGGACTGGCTGTAGAGGGTGGGCAACGCTGCGGCGGCATACTGCTGTATCCCTGAGTAAGCCTGCGTCAGCGCGTCCATGGTGCCTGCCGTGCCGTTGGTAAGCCCTGCGCCGCCCAGGCCTCCGTTTAGAGCCGCCATACCTGAGAGCATTTGAGCAACTTTACATAAAACCCAACAGTAAAGAAAGAAGAGTGCACTTACTCATTAGCGCTCCCACTGAAGGTTGTGTTTTAACCACACATACACATACAAACACACACACACACACACACACACACACAAAACACACACACAACTGATACCACACGTCTCTCACACACCCACTGTGACGTTTACAGACTGCTACGCACATCACACAGACAGGACACATTAATACTGAGTCTGCACACACAAAACACAACACACAGGACACATCAAGTATTAATTTAAACACCAGTGAAGTACAGTATGAGTGTAGCTGATGACAGCCAGAGCTGCTCACAGTCTTACTCAAAATTAAAAGCACGTAGCAACACATGCATCAAAACACAAAAACACCTCAAGACACAACAGCTACAGTATCTCAAGACGCAATAGCTACTAGCCTGTAACAAAACACAGAAAAGAAACGATCTGACCACACTGAAATAACACATTGCGCTTCAGAACTGACTAGGAACGACTGGACTAAAAACACAGGACTGCTTGAAGTTTCTGTAAATGCTGACTGACTGTTGTTTTTTAAATTTCTGTTACTAACATAAGCAGAATGGAGTATTAAATCTTGTTAAAATACGATAATAATAAGCAACTTTCCTCTTGCCCTGTTTACAAACAGTGTTATTTAAACTCATTCCACTCCCCTGAGCTCACAGAGTATGAGAGAGGCTCAAAAGAGCTGGTATTAGAACACATTATGGAAAAAAGATGTGAAGTTGAGAAAAAAGTTGTAAAATAGCCAGATAGGCAGTGACTTTATGGTGCTTTTCAAAGTCGCAGACATAAATTCACCCACAGCATTGCAAAACTCTGGGAAACTTCTAGAAAAAAATATAACTGAAACAGAATGTTTTTGTGTTTATCTGGTCAATGCAAGTGCAAGTGGCTTCTGCCCCAAGAAGCTGTTTCTCTGATTGGCTGGTGATGTAAACATAACGCTATGATTGGCTGGAGATGCAAACGCACTCCTCACTGAATGAACCATCCGTGCAAAGAAAAATCAGACCAAAACAAGAGAAAAATGTAAAATTCAGGCAGAGGGGAGGGTCTGTGCAGCTTAATTCACTACCACACCAAAAGAAGGACATAATGAGGATTAACAGGATTATTATTAGATGAATACACATATAAATTTTCTGAAGGAAAGTTACACACTTTGTCTTTAACATCTACATTATTTCATATGGATAAGACATTTTTAATGAATTTCTCTATGTAACCAGGAGGATCTGCAGAAATGCAGATTTTTTTTTCATAATTCACTCCTAAAGGATGAAAAAAAATCATAGATCAATTGATTACCTATTATATTCAGGTGATGAATCATTTATAGACAAATCAAAGCAAGACTGAATTATTGAATCTCAATTAACAACTCATTGAAATGTTACAATTAATTGCTGTAGGCTGAAATGTTACCGAAAACAGACATTTGCATAGTAGGCAGTGAAGTAATTAGGATTTATAATAAATAAAATCTAGCAAAAATTACAATTGTGATTTCGCAACTGTGTACTTTGTGTTTTTCATCTTTTTATTACTTCCTTTGCTAGTTTCTTAGCTTTATTTTTATTTTACATCTATTTTATTGAGTTCATACCATTTACAATGTTTTAATTTCTTTAATTGCCTTTTGTGAAGCACTATAATTTCCCTCCCACTATAACACATCCTTTGCTTTTCACATTTTATCAGTCTAGGTATTTGAAGAGAAAGCCAAACATGAACCCTATTGATCCACATCTGAACTGGTCATTTTAAAGCAACCTAATAAAATGATGAAGACATATTGATGGAGCTATAACTATAATCAAAACAACGTTACTGATAATCTGTGTTGAACCAACTAGGAAGAGTGATTATCTCTACTTTTCCACCCTGTGATGTCTCATTTCTGGGATGTAGACGATCACGGAGTGTGTACGAGGGGGTGGTGGGTTTAAAAAGTGAAAAAACACAGCAGTAACACTCATTAGCCACTTGTAACAGCTTAATATCACGGCGGAGGGCAACTTGTCTGAGGGGGTCTGACATTGGCTCGGCGTCCTGTCGCCTCACCGTCAGACACAGTGAAATAAATTATCACCGCAGAGCTCTGGATTATAGGTCACTCATTTATTCAGGAATAATTGCACCGGTGACCTTTGCAATTCAATTAAGGCCTAGATGTGTTTAAATGAGGCTGGTTGATGGGGGCGGGCAGCGGGATGAGGAGGAGGGGGCAAGTTGAGGAGAAAAGGGTGAGTCGAGACAAAATGGGATGCAAAACGAAAGAGACCCGTTGCGTTTAAAAGTCTAAGCATGTGTGTGTGCGTGTCCTGTGTTCCGGCGTGTGCCCGAGACACATATATGATTTACACAGCGGATACAGCTACTGCAGCCGAGGAGCGGTAAAGGTCAGAGGAGAATAATGTGGTGGAAGAGGCCGGTAGTACAGGATCTCTGCTGTCATAACAGCGCTGATTAAGATCCCAGCCCCGTCTCCCTAGAGGTCAAAGGCAGGACACACACGGCACAGCTCGCCAGTCAGCGGCAGACCACACAGCCCGTGTAGTCGATACAATTCACATGTGGGTAGAAACATGTGTATCTGTTCTGTGCTGGACCATCATCCCAAAGTAATTTTGGCAACAAACAGGCACTTATTTAAACATAGAACACAATTCTGAACCTGGTGCCCTCAAAATATCTTTTTTTTTTTTTTACAAAACATACTCTGTTGTGGCTTCTTATATTAAATACAACATGAAAAGTGCAGCACATGAATCATTTAAAATCTGGTATTTTTTTGCAATAAAGGAAAGGACTTCCTTGTTTCCTGTTTTTACCATAGGCCAATCACTTTGACTATCTGTGAAAGGTGCTCTGTAAATAAAATTTATTATTTAAATTTATTATTATTATAAAAGTTTTGAAGCTATTTTATTTTATGTAAAAATGCAACTCATTGCTGTATTTTATGTCATTATGTTACTTTTATGATTTGGTTTAATATTCCATTGTGATGGTTATTTCCATATGGAAGACCATTGAATTAGCTAAAAAAAAGCAATAAACACTATGCTGAACATATAGTAGATTATTATTTTGTCATTTTTGTCCATTTACTGGTTTCCGGTAATTTCATCCAGTAATTTTGTCAAGAAACCCATACATGTGTGAATGCATGCTGTCAGTTTTGCTAAAATTGGTAATTTTGTTGTCCAAGATACAAGCGGCTGAAATGAGTTTTCTCCGCAGGGTGGCTGGGCTCTCCCTTAGAGATAGGGTGAGGAGCTCGGCCA